>CAJNOI010000071.1:154247-232943 GCA_905250115.1 Adineta steineri | reverse complement strand
GAATGATCGAAACTCAAACTAAATGGATCATTCAATTGACTGGATTGTGAACCCCATCCATAACATCCAACTAAACATCGAAAACCATTCAAGCTTGAGCCAACAATGCGATGGTTGTACTGATCTATAATAAATAAATATTTCTCACCATCTAATGTAACTCCATTGGGACAATCAACACTAATTGTTGGATTTGGTGATCCATTTCCAGCTACTGTGATGCCATTTGATTCTCCCGACTGGAACAACTGAACACGGTTATTGTAACAATCTGCCACATATAAATCCAAATTCATATCGACAAAGATTCCACGAGGACCGTTGAGTTCACTCGAGTGTGATCCTGGATTACCTGTTCCAGCAGCAACACGATTTGACACCATCACAGCATCATTTAATGCTCTTTTCACTACTCTATGATGATAATACATTGAACAATAAAGAGTATCATTGATATCGACAAACAGACCATAACACTCTGAACTGACATTCATCACCATGACAAAGATATTTGTTTCTGCTATCCACTTCTGTACTCGACCATTTTTATATCCATCATCAATATAAATATCACCATTCGATGTCACGAAGAGAGAAGTGGGTTTTGTAAAATTACCACAAATAATGTTTGTTGGATTGTCACTGTCTTCATCCCACACTAGAATTGCGTTGTTTTCTCTATTAGTAGCATAGAATTTGTTGTTCGTGTTTACAAAAATACCGCGAGGAGCCCGGCCAATAATCGACTGATTAGCAAAGGTAGTTGCATTAGAATACCAAATGGCTGCTGAACAAAACTTTGGCTGATTGAATGAAAGAGCTAAAAACGAAAAAAATAGAAAAAATATTAGAGAAGAACTGGAAACGAAATAAAATTCTTAATTTATATATTCGTACAAGAAAAATGATTTTCTTCAAAGAAATTTTCCATAAAAAGACATTTGAAAATGTTTGATAACATTGATTTTAGGAATGATTTTTATTAATTTTCATATCAAATATGAATTGCGATATTGTAAAAATATTTTTGTTTAAAACATCGATGTTGATCATTTTAGATTAAAAATTTTATTACTACTTTTTGTTGAAAAATCTTGTGGCAGATCTGAATAAGTTGTATCAAGGAAAATAGTTGAATAAAACAAATTATTTATTTAAGGAAAAATAAGCAGCAGAAAACAAGAAGTTTTTATCAATGAAGTGTGTTTCTTTGCAATTTTGAACGTTTCATTTGCCTTTCTAAAGTGAATTTTAATTATAAAACTGATTTTTTTGAAAATAACTTTGAAAATGCATTATTGCAGATCTTTTTTTTTGAAATATTTATTCAAACACAAATTTCAGTTTTCAAACATTTGTTCAAAGTTTCTCAAACTTTTTTTGTCATAAGCATTTAAAGTTAATTTAAAGCAGAAATCAAAGGGAAACAATAAATGTCCCTATGTTATTTCAGTTGTCTATATTATTGGGAATATAACTCGATTTATCTTAGTAAATTTCATTAAGAAATAAAAAATAATGTCACTGCACGTCATATCGGTACTAAACGAAAACTGAGAGAAACAACACGATTTTTTATAATCCACAAAAAGCTTTCTAGTCTCTCTACAAACGCTCTTTGTATGAATTGTCGCACGACCATTTTTTATCTCAAGAAATTTCACAAGTTCATCAAAGAGCACAATAATTCGTCTTTGTTCAATATAAATAAAACAAATCTTTCTTTGTAATCTTAATAGTAATTAACAGATTTCAAGATTTTTCCTATGAAATAAAGAACAAAACAAGAAAATCTTTATTTTCATATGAAAACAATAAATAATTCTCTTAAAACGAAAACAACCATTGGTTACACATCTTCCAGAAAAAGTAAAATAAATATTTGGTAAAAATAACAAATCTTTTATCAATCAGAAAAGCTTTTTCTCATCGTAGTTTAGAAATGTAGACAAAACTTTATTAACTGACTGATGCAAAATATTCATTTAAGAGCAATCTATAATAGATTTGATTAAAAATCATTTTTTTCTATTGATCATCTTTAATAATGAATTTAATTAAACAAATAAATATTTTTATTCCAAATCAGCTCAATAGATTTTATTTGTTTTGTAGAAAATATTGTTTGTTTACGATTATAGAAGTAATAATAACATATATATCTCATTAACAATTGCATATATCACATTATAAATTGACTTCAACTATTCAATTTTACTCTCTGTAATTAAATATTATGACAGCTATCCAAAGAACAAATCATTAATCAAAAATTTCTTTATAAAAAAATTCATTTCTTCTAATATTTAGAATTGAAGTTTATCTCTCTTAAAGAGAAACAATGACTAAATTCATTTTGCACAAAAAAAGAAGGAAAAATAGTTGCTAGAGTTGTAATATTTTACTTATTCTATTTTTCTAGAATCAAAAAAATATCGAAATATGAAACATGAAGCTAAATCCTAGAATAATTTAATATTAAAACTATATCAACCAAGATACGAAGAGATTTTATCTCGATAAAAACTGTTTTATTGATGAAATATTCTTTGAGACATATAAAATAAAACATGAAAGTCCTTTCCACCACTACATTAAGGATAGAACTTTTCTTTCTCTATTCTTTAATCTCAATAAAAAGGCGACGATTGTTTGTCTTAGACAATTGAAACATGGCTCTGTCTAATTTGAACACTTCATTTTCTTTGACACATTCTTTTACATATATTGGTTTAATTGATCTTTGTCAACTATTCTTGTTTTCTTTCATTTTTTATATTGAAATGTCTTTATTAACTTGTGTTACTTATCTATTCACATCTCTTCATTTCATTCAACTTTTCTTCAACTTACCAGAAGAATCTTTCATCAATAAAAACTTTTGAATTCGATCATTCCATTGATCAGTAACAAACATGTTTCCAGAATGATCGAAACTCAAACTAAATGGATCATTCAATTGATTGGATTGTGAACCCCATCCATAACATCCAACTAAACATCGGAAACCATGCGAGCCTGAACCAACAATGCGATGATTACCTAGATTCACAATGAATAAATATTTTTCAACATCTAATATAATTCCAGTTGGAAAAAAAAGTGTAATTGTTGGATTTAGTGATCCATTTCCAGCTACTGTGATGCCATTTGATTCTCCCGACTGGAACAACTGAACACGGTTATTGTAACAATCTGCCACATATAAATCCAAGTTTACATCGACAAAGATTCCATGAGGACCAGTAAGTTCTTTCGAGTGTGATCCTGGATTACCTGTTCCAGCAGCAACACGATTTGACGCCATCACAGCATCATTTAATGCTCTTTTCACTACTCTATGATGATAATACATTGAACAATAAAGAGTATCATTGATATCGACAAACAGACCATAACACTCTGAACTGACATTCATCACCATGACAAAGATATTTGTTTCTGCTATCCACTTCTGTACTCGACCATTTTTATATCCATCATCAATATAAATATCACCATTCGATGTCACGAAGAGAGAGGTGGGTTTTGTAAAATTACCGTGAATGATCTTTGTTGGATTGACACTCCCCTCTTGCCACATTATAATTGTGTTATTTTCTTTATTAGCGACATAGATTGTGTTGTTTGTGTTTACAAAAATGCCGCGTGGAGTTCGACCAACATTCGATCGATTAGCAATGATAATTCCATTCGAATTCCAAATGGGTGTTTCAGAAAACTTTGGTTGATTGAATGAAAGAGCTAAAACGAGAAAAATAGAAAGAATATTAAATAAAATCTGTATAAGAAATGAAACTGTTAATTTATGTTTTTTTTCTTGTAAAAATTCATAGAGATTAATTTTGAAAATATTTCTATGACTATTGTTATATTTTCTCGGATGATTTGTAAAAATGAACTTACAGAGGACTGACTTCATCGAAGAAGATTAACTTTATTTGTTGAGTTTTTTATTGTAAAAGAAAAATTATTATGTTCGATACTTGAAAGCACATGATTATCATTCAAGATAAAAAAAATAATCAAATAGTTTTTCATTTATCTAACGAAAATGAATTGGAAGGGGGAAAAAAGAATTGTTTAGAATGAAAATGACTTTATCGAAATTGATTGAGATTTAAACAAAATGCCTTTCAAATTCAAAGTCATTTCTCATTTTCTTATGAAACACATTGTGATTTTATTCATGTCAAATCATTTCAATTGAATCTAACATGCGAAAGAGAGGGACAAATTCTCTAACTAATATTTGACTCAATTTTTTTCAACTTAAACTCTAACCAATAATGTCATTTTTGTGTAATAGCCGATCTTCAGTATGTGATAAATAAAAGTATATACCTGATGTTTCATTTTTGAAAATGAACAGAAGAATAATGATAAATACATACATATTCCGCATTATTCTAAAGGATTTTTTGATAAATCGGTCAACTGATAAAATAATCTACTTCTTCTTCGTCTTGGATGAAAACAAAATAACACTCGTTGTAGATTTTCTCTCTAATTATATATCTCTCTTTTTCTCTCTCATTCATTTCTTCCAAGATAACACAAAGAGAAAAAATAGTGTTCTAGAGAAGGTTTCATCGTAGATAAGACAAATAATTGATTTCAGATTGGATTAATCAACAAAATTCATCATTTGATTTCATACTTTTCATTTCATTTCATTTTTTTCGAAATTCGAAATGATCTTTTTCTGTTTTTAGTTTCATAGAAAAATATTTGAGTGTATTGAAGAAGAACGTAATAAAGAGAAAGAAGAATTGATCAAAGTCTACATTAATCATCGGACGTGTTTTAAATGAAAATAAGATATCAACTATCATCGTCAATACATGATTGACGTCAATGAATAAGTCATGATTAGTTTGATATTATTTTGTCTAGTCCTGTTAAATAATCTGCTTTGTCAGGACTCACTTTTAGTCACGTTCTTTATTTCTCTATGCGCAGTTAGTATTTTTGTATCAGATATATAAAAAACAGAATCGTTCATCGCGATACGATGTATTTTCCTAAGAGACATGAAAAATATGCAGAAATTCAACTCGAAATTCAATATATGCAAAAGCAAAACTCTAAAAATGGATGGATCTTATCAATAAGTAGCAAAAGTTCTATCCAAGCATAATCAAAGTCGGGTGTGAATGTGTGTATCCGTTCTTCATTCACACTCGCATTCATCCTCACCCACATTTCGGATCCTTCGCTTTAAATAAAAATATGTTAAAATGGTTTTATAAATCAATAATATAATGTTTATTTTCTTTTTATTGAAATAACATCAAACAAAAGAATGTAAAATGTCATTAAAATAATCATATGTTGTTTTGCTGAAAATTAAACCATCGTTTATGATATGAGTGTAAATACATTATGATTGAATATCATTCCATTTAGGCTCAAAATCAGCTGATACACTTTCAATATTAGGATAAAATTTTTCATTATAATTTTCGAAATCTTTCATCCCAGATGTTGAGTAACGTTTAATCAAAGCATGTCGTACAGCCATCCAAGCTCGTCTTTGTTCTAATGGTAGTGTAGAATCGTTATATAAATCACCTGTTTTTGATTTCTGTTCTAAATCATCAAACCATGCTGGTGTGCGTTCTGAAAAATATTTTTGTCTCGGATGGAATTTTGTTTCACCATGATAAACAGCAGTTGTTAACCACAATTGATAACATAAACATAAATATGGTTTACTTGTTTCACAGGTTTTCCAACCATAAAATGCACCTCCTAAATGACGTAAACTATAATGTTCTGTATGATTAATTTCAGTATTATCACATTTTGTTCCACAACCTGGACATCTCGATTGACAACCAAGGCGTGTTTTTATTAGATTTATACATGATTCTGTCGCTGCAGTAGCAAATATATTTTTGCATTCAATAATTTCTTGATACATCTTTGTTCGACCTAATAATAGTTGTTTAAAACTTTCTTTAAATCGATCTGGATCTTTTATTTTAGTTGATATACCAATCATTGGTGATAAACGAAAACCTGGAAGAATCTGTTGAAGATTTTTCACGATATCTTGATAAACTTGTTGAATATTATGACAATCATGTTTTTCAACAGTTTCAATAGCTTTATCGACACAATTATAAATAATTTTTTCTAATCTATGAATTTCATTTGTAACAATTGTTTCTTTACTTATTTGTATTTTATTTAATGCTAATTCTAAATAATACCGATTTATATCGATTATATATTTCATTATATTATTAGCATTTGGTGGATTTGAACCAATACTATCATTATAAGCATTAGTTGCAATCTTATCAGGATCAATTTCACTATTATTCGTTATTTTTGTGTGCACATCATCAATAATAATTCTTGTATAAATTCTTTTTATTTCTTCAATAATTTGCTTTTGTAGATCAGTTTTAAATTTTTGACCTTGTTCGAATGAATCTTTGAATGATAAAAATTGTTCTTGTATATTAATTTTCCATTCTTTTAATTGATTCAATTCTTGTTTTAATTCTTCATGTTTACGATCAGCTATTTGTTTAGCTTGATCAATTAAAAATCTTAATGCCATACGTATAAGATCTGCTGTTATTTGTGGAACATTTAGATAAGTCCAATATTGTTGTATTGGTGAAGTTTGCATTTTAATAGAATCATCAACATATTGAATTAGATTTGTGATTAATTGTGGATCATTATACGATAGTTTTATTGTTAATAGCATTGTGTTAATATTGTTATTGACTTGTGGTATAAGACCTTCTGATATGCTTAAAAACATCTTCTTTTGATATTCATCATCACGATTAAGATGATTAAACCAACCCAATAGTTTACGATGTGTTTTCCATGGGTTGGTGCTAAAAATATGTTTTAAAAAATTTTCAGTTTTATTTGATTTTTGTTGATAAGTTAAATATGATTGTATTGACACATATATCGATTCCAGTTCGTGAAATTTCTCAGGATATGTCCTAGGATCAAGTATTAGACAAAGATTATAAATATCATATTGATTTGCTGTTGTTCCTCTTCTTGTTCTAATTATACCATTGTAGATATTTATTATTGTTTTAGTTATATCAGATTCTGATTTTTTTAATAAATTTATATCACCTTCAAATTTTTTATATAATTCTTTATATCTTTCATCTAAAACAGCATTTAATTCATTTATATCAGTTATAGTTTGTGTTTGTTTATCAAAATATATTCTTGCAGTATTCAATAATTGTTTTTGTATTTCTAATGCTGCATTTTCTTTTGCAATTGTATAAACATCTTGCTCGAAACGTTGTTTTAATAACTGTTCTGTACAAAGTATTCTTGGTTCAATATTTTTTTGAATATTAGATTTTATATCAGCATAATAACTTTGTGCAGATTGTTCATAGTCATCAATTGCGTCTTTAATTAATTTACAAGTCAAATCATGTAATTTTTCGAAACCATCTTCAATAAAGTTTTTTAAATATATATCCGAACTTACTTGAGTATTATTTGTACTATTATTATTTAATGGTTCTGTAGTTTGCGTTTGTCCCATTAATAAACTATGAAGTAATTTTGTTCCGTCTTCAAATAATAATTTCGATTTTTCTTGTATTATTTCATTTGCTTTTGACTTTAATTCATTTGTCACATTTAGTTCAGCCAATGACTTACATTCTAACAAACCTTGACCTAATTCATCAATTGTTTTCCAATTACTTGATATTTTATTATACAATGCATCAATATTGGTAAGACCAAAATTATCGTGAATATGTTGTTTATGAAAATAATCAAGTATATATTTTCTTAATTGATTTATTTCATAAGCAAATGTTTGATTTCTCCAACGTTGAATTATATTTATTTCTTTTTGAAAATCTTTATTAAATGCTGATGGTAAAACGACAATATTGTCTTGTTTTATTTCACATTTATCATCGATTGATACTTTTAAAAAATTTGATGATGTTTGTAAATTATCCTTAAACTCACTTAATTGTTCAAGAAATATTTTTTCATCACGTGACATTTGATCACGTAATATAAATAATAATTTTGGTTTAAACGGTAATAATTGTATTTGTAATTTAGTATATAATGATATACCAATTAGACCTTCCAGATTTGAACTTAGTTCTCCGTTATGATTAATTAAAACTAAATGAGATGTTAAAATGGCCATGGTTATCATTTGGCTATCAAATATTGAACCACTTTCTTCTAAGGACATTAAACCTTCAGTATCCAGAATCATTATTGCTAAATCTTTGTGATAAACTATACCTAAAATTATAGAAGGAAAGGGTAGATTCATATTTCAAAGAGAAGTTACAACTGTAAAGAATGATTTCTTTATCATAATTGCTTAGGGGTAGGGATGTTGGCATTTGCAAAGTCAAGATATTTTTGACAGTGTTCTGAGATGTATGCGATTGTTTACGTTTTGGATTATTTTTTTTATTGTGTATATACCTCTTATAATCAATCTTGCAATATATTCTTTTGATATACCACTATCTCTTTTCATAAAGTAACTGTAAGTAGCGAAACTGAAGACTGAGTGAATTCGTTGTACGTAGTTTTTAGAAAGCTATTGTACAGGATATATGGTGATATAATAATTATCTATTTACATCAGAAAATAACATTCTAACTATAACTACATCAATTCGATTGTTGATTGACTTTTACCCTATTTATTCTTCAAGAAGGATGATTGAAACTGATCGGATCTTAATGTGACTAAGGCAGAAAAATTCAAATAACTCGTTTCTCCTGTAACTATGATGCAAAAATAGATACCTAAATACATTCCAATTGTACAACGTCCAGCACTAACACGAAAATTACAACCAAATGTTGAATTCAACAATGATGACTTGGCAGATGACTGTTCGCCAACAATAGTTAAAATAACTAATCGAGAAGCTTCCTTAACAAATAAATTTTCCAGTACCATTTTCATTAAACGTGATTGACAAATTAATGGTCTTGATCTTAATATGTGAATAGGAAAACCTTTATTTACCAATTTTGCAATATTTTTTGCCACTTTAATAAAATCTTCAAGAGCGTTTTCTAATTCTACTGGTTGGTTATCATGAAAATAATCATATAATTCAAATAATTCGTCACAGAATAAACCAATTGTTAAATCAACATTAGCTAGTTTTTTATCAACTTCTACTAACTGATCTTTTAATCTTTTATCTTCTTCACATAACATTTTAAAATCATTTAAAAATTTTTGATCTACACTTTCATTAGAAGCAGCAGCTGATTCGTTTTCTTGATCGACTAATTTCTGTTGCTCAACTAATTTCTTCTTATGTAAATTTATTTCGGATTTAATTTTTTCTTTTTCTTCTTTAATTCCTGGTACGTATTTTAATCGCCATTTTTCTAGATAAAAATCTGTTATTAACAAATCAATATAAGTGCGATTATTCAATAATTCAAGTGTAAATAGTGAACATCGAGTAAAACCAGCATTTGATCTTTTTTCGTTTTCTAGTTTTCTTAAATCAATATCCAATTCTTCTATTACTTTTGGATTATTTATAATATTTGATAATTTCTTTTTCTTTATTGTATCCATTTCCGAACGATAATAACTTGTTGGTGTCATTATTTTTAAATTTTCTGTTTGATCTGTACTTGATTTAAATAATTCTTCTAATCGATTTTCAATGTCAAATTTCACATGTATACGTTTTAATTCTGTGTACTTGTCATTGGGTTTTTTATTTTTAATATTTAAATAAAGTTCTTGTATTGAAAAACATGATCGAAATTGCAAATGTGTTGCTGTTGTTTTGCCTTCAACTTCTTCTAATAGTTCAGAAAATTGACTTTTTAGTCGTTCCACATAGCGTCTTCTTTTGGGTTTACTTAAATCTTTCATTGTAGTTGACATTGATGATACCGACCAATAAATATTTGAAAAGTGTTTGTTTGCATAATGATTTTGAAAACGATTAATTAATTGTTGTGTTTTGTCCTCTTTATCAAAATCGGAACTAAATATAACAACGATTGTCGGTATACTTAATGAATAAGATGAATAGTTCATAACAGTATTCAAAAAGTCATTTTTTGAATTACTCGATGGATTAGGAAGATCATCTTCTGTTACATATATTACTTGTAGTGCTGTATAAACTTGAATAGCTTTTATTAACGATATATTTTTTTCATCAATTGTACCATGAACATCAAAAATAGTGTATGATGACTGTTTTGTTTTACCAAATAAAATATCGATACATGAATTACGATATTTTCTATCACCATCAGTGAATAATGATTCATTACGTTTGTCATTGAATATCAATGGTAATAAACTTGTTTTACCTAAACCTGCACATCGATCACTGCCGATTTGTAAATATAGACGATCACTTGTTAAACATAATGGTTCAATTAAACAATTGAAATTAATTTGATAATTCAATTCTTCAAGAATTGGATTCCATGCATAATAAGTAAAGGGTATTGGTAAATCATTTCTTTTAATAAAATTAGCTAGCAAACGTTGACTTTCGTATGACATACTTTCAATTGTTATCGTTAATAAAACACGTGTTGTTAGATTATCAATTAAATCTTCGAATTGATCACCTATAGTTTTATCATTAATATCGTTTTGCAAATCTAAACATTGTGAAATTATTGTATGCATATCATGTAAAGCATGATAACGTTTTAAGCTATCAACAACATAAGGTGTTAATGATTGATTATTATTTATAATTTCAATTAGTTTTTCAGCTGATAATGGTTCATCAACTATTTGATTGAAGGAGACATCTAATGTTTCATTTGGAGTTTGATGGTAACCATGTAAAAATTTGAACGAATTTGAAAATAATTTTTCATCGTCAATATCAGAATATGATCGATCAAGTAGATAATTGACAACTACGTTATCAGGATTCAAACATTTTTTTATATCGATAATTTGAACTAAAATCAGAAAAAGATCTAATAATGACTAAGAAAGCAAATAAAATTCGATTCTAGCGAGAGATCCTTCCCAAGTGTGATATCACTTTTAGCCAGTAGCACCAACTTTCCGGTAAAATTCAAATGCAAAATTTTAAGGTTTTAGAATTGAATGTTACCGGAAAGTTAGTGCTACTGGCCAAAAGCTCAATAAAACGTCTACAACTTAACAAGAAAAAGTCAAGAATTCAAACCAAAATAGACTTTTACACTTTGAAAGGTTATGTTGTAAATTGATTCAAACTATTTATTTTAGTTAAAAACAAATATCTGAACTAGTGCTTTACCTGTTTCGATATATTCTTTTTCGTCTAACGTTTGATATGGTTTTGTTAATGACTTATCCATGTTTGTTGCACCTGTAATATAATAATAATAATAGTTTTTCCTCGTTGTTTTCTAAGAACGACAACTAAAATTTAAAATTCTAAAATAAAGAAAATATTAATTTTGATAGATAATGTCGACATGCGACTAGTTTGAAAACATGCGATTGGTAGGTTACAACTAGAAAATGAACTAGCTTATTAATAGATAGGAGTTGTGCGCATGAAAGTGTGAAGATATGAATCATATATTTATGTTTATTCGTAGAAAAGCACACGTTTTATATATAATAGTGGATCACTCTATTAGGAATATCCCCCACAGGGGATCAAAAGAAGAAGATGAGGAAAAATCTCATAGCATATAACAACACATATATGATCGATAAGAAAGGAAAAATCCATATAGTAGAACGAAGGAAAAAATATCATGAACAGGAGGGAGAAAGAACGAGAGCACATATAGAAGGAGATGATGAATCACACTATAGATTATATGTATATATGTGATAACAGAACGAACAAATGTAGAAAAATATTTGAATGAAATTGAAATAACTTATTTAAGAATATTTAACTTGATATCTTAAAACCAGACTATAGTTTAAACGAAAATCTTATTGAATGAAATTTAATATTTTCAAAAATGATTGATCAGTTGAATTTATCGATAAAAGAAAAGCAAAATCAAGAATTAATTATTCATGAAAATAATAATTCAACAAAAGATTATTAATAACAATCGAGGACTGGGATCAATAGAAATAGATAACACTCGTTCGATTGTTGTTAGTGATATTATTATCGGTGGATTTGAAATCTATACTGAACTGAAGAAATATATTGTTGATGCTGATAAAAAATAAATAAAATAAGCCATAATTCTTTGTCATAGTTTATTCTTAAGTGTTGGATGAAGGTTTCATTTTATTAAACTGTTTACAAATCGAATAATTCAACTATTTGATTTTTCAATCAAAAGTTTTTAAATAAAAGTTCATGAATAATACTATCATTGAAGAAATATATTTTTTGACAATGTTAGATTATTAAGCATCGTTGTTTGTCTTTTGCATTCGTTATATTTGCTATTAAATTAAAAAATAATGTATAGAAAACAATCTTGAAAATATTTTATTATCAACTAATATATTGGGTTGGCAACAAAGTTTTTGTGATTCTTTTAAAATTCTCTTAGACATTTGCAAAACCATCTTGAGGGTATAGGTGTGGATGTGGGTGTCGGTGTAGCGTGGGCATGAATATAAGAAGATTATAGTACTCATAACCACACCCACACCCTCAAGATAAAAAGTAACCTTTTGTACAACAGAAGCTCTGCGAAGATGATCATTCTGTTTTGATTCGTTATTCTTGATTAATTTATTATATATTAATTATGAAATTTTTTTTTTTCTATACACACATGATTAAAATAAAAGCACACAAACTGCAAGTGTGAAAGAAGAAATACTAAGGGATTGAACTAAAGTCAAAACCAGTTCAAAGGAAAGAGGAAAATAAAAAGGTACTGTTATCCGACATATTATTCATTTTCGATCTCTAGTGTTTCTTGGTTGATCTGCTTCTGAAGACAATGATGTCAGAGTAGTTCTGAGTGGTGGGTCGTCAATTTCCAAATTTGGACGTAAACATGGTGGAACTGGTACTTTCGACAATTTGCGTCCGAACCAGAATCGAAGTGAAGGAAGTAGCCCTTCATGTTTCCCTTTATAAAATGGTTTATTCTAATGAAAAATAAAATCAAAGTGTTGTTTACCAGTTCGATTTTGGCTCATAAGAAAAGTCAAATACAGAACAGCTTGATTTTCTGATTGTTTTTTGTAAATAATACACTTGACTTGGATCCTATAAAACTTATAAAATTTTTGAAAAAAATATTACAAAGAACTGAAATGTCAAGTAATGAAGTCGACCTCCTATCCACAATCATTTTTGTGTCTTTTCAAATATCAGCTGAAGTCTCAGTTAGAAGTTAGTTGCCAGTTAATTTAACCCGTGTCACCTATTTCTGACTTATGTCCGAGTGTGTAGATTAAGATATTAATCTTGCATATCATCTTCAGCCTCATCGATACAATCAAGAATAGAATAAAAATGCTAAAGTGACATACAGTTGAGAAAAGTATTTACAATAGTTTTAGTATGAGAAATGAACGAAAAATGAAGAAATATTGCTCTAAGAAATATCCCAAAAACTCAACCGAAAAAAAGCAAATAAACAACGTATAAAATAAATTTTGTTAAAAAAAGTCTAAATATGAGAAATTTCATCGGATTAAATAAGCAATACAGAGAGACTATAGAATTGAGTAATTGACAAAACAACAAAAGAACAAACTTTTATTTGAATTGTATGTTGTCAGTACCTTATACAAACAGCAAAAAAAATAACTACTAGTTGAATTTCATTTTGTCCACACCTCGTAAAAAGTCATTATTTTATGTATTCTTTTTTTTTCTTTATTACTTAATCTTTCCTACGAATTCATTCATAATGCAAAACTATACATTGAATATATAAAGTCTCGTATCAGTTTTTTGTTTTCTCTCATGTTTGAGAAGCACATAACATCAATTTGATTTGATTCTGCATTAATTATATGGTAGAATCTGAATACGAAATATACTGTAAATAAAAACTACAAAATGAAAATGAAAATGTTGGAAGAAGCACGGTTTGTCCATGACATGGCTCCGTTCATTTTTCGTTTCTCAATATAAATGTATTTACACAGTTATTCACGTAGAGAGGAAAAGACGAAAACAAATCATAAAAGCTTTGTCTTGCAGATTTTGTAGTGTATCTTTTTTGACTAAAAAAGAGAAAATTTTCATATTTTTCTGTACAGAAATATCCGAGAAACGAAATGAACTATATTACACACATTTTCTTTAGATTATTGTTATTATTTTCAAAAAACATCAGTGAAAACAGCTCTATAAAGCGTGAAAAATATCCAAACTTCTCGACGTATAATTCATTTTTTTCTGATTGTCTGATTATAAAATTTTCGTAGTATTTTTTTATGATTTTGTTCTTGAAAGCAAAGTCTGCGTTCTTGATGAGATTTGATGTTGAAGAATATCTTGTATTTAATTCAAATATATCTCTGAAACTGAATTGCTTGTATACAACCATCTGATGGAATCATTGTACGTTGTTTAACACTTACATAAGTTTCAGTAAGAGAATGGAACTAAAAGCTCTTTCTTCTTGTCTTCGCTCTTTGATATCTTCGTTTTGTATTATTTGATCATTTGATTATCGTATTAAAAATGATCTTTTCTATGTAAATAATCTATTGGATTTAATAAGTGATACACTCTTCTAAAACGTGTATTGCGTGCAGTGCGAGACTTCTGTAATTATTTTATCTTTGATGAATGGTTAAATAAATCAGTGAAGTTGAATGAAGTTTGTAAGCAAACAATTCCAGTCGTGATGTTATATCTGAATGACATATTCCGATTTAATTTTCCCTACTTATCGAATATATAATGTGAGTTTTCATGAAAGACTGATGTAGTAGCGAAAAATGACGTTAAGATAATACTATATGTTACAACTATTTGTAGTTAATCATTGTACATGTAAAAACAAAAATAATCAAATAAGATAGATTTTAACTATGAAATATACAGATTCAAAATAAAATATATGATAGATCTAAATAGGTTTATCGTTTTGGTATCTTTATTCAAATTTCAAAGTCGATAACTTTGAGAAAGAAAGAAAAGTATTTCTATTACATAAATAATTAATTATTATATTTGATCTTATATGATTAATGTTGAAATAAAGATGCAAAAGAATTATAAATTTTAAAGATATATTAATACAAGCTTAGCTATCAACTACGATACAATAGAATACATATAATAAAAAGATTTGTTTTTGTTCGATATATATTTAGTTTAGTTTAGATGAAATACGAATAATACCATCTTCGATTTTTTTCATCGTCGGATGTTGGTGAAGTGACATATTTATATAAATATTTTTTGCTTTTTGAAAATATGCCAGTCCATGTTGCCAATCACCTTTCTGTTCATAAACGAGACCTAAATTTTCTAAGACAATGGCAATATCAGAATGTTGATCAGAACATGATTTTTTATAGATTTCTAGTGCAGAATAATAACATTCTAAAGCTAAATCCAGTTGATCTAATAATAAATGAATATTTCCAATAGAACATTGAGATTCACCAATATCAAGATGATTTTCAGGAAGATGTTTTTTACGAATTGACAATGCATTCTGATAATAATCATGTGCCTTCAAGTATTCCTTTGTAGTCTGATACACACCTCCAATATTGTAATAACATCCAGCAACTTCTAGATCGTCGTCACCATTTACATACTTGAATACTATCAATGCTTGGTTGAAAAAATTTAATGCTTTCTGATAATCACCTTTTTTGGTATAGACAACAGCAATACTATTGTAACTGAGAGCTATATTAGGATGATTTATATCTGACAATGATTGTTTATCGATTTCAAGTGAATTTTGAAAATGTTTTAGACTTTGCTCATAATCTCCATTTTCATCTGCGATAATGCCAAGTGAATGATGACATCCAGCTAAATCATGATGACCATCGGATGCTTCCTTAAGAAAACGATCATAGTAATTTTTAGCATCATGTAATTTGCCCATACCACGAAGAATATTTCCAAATGAAAAAAGATTTACTTCTTCAGATTCATATTCATTTATCATATAATCCATTAGTGATTTAAGTTGTTCATCTTCATGAGAACTCAGTTGTAATTTAACATGCCAGATTTTATCATCGAGATAAACGTCATTAAGCCGAAAGATAGATCCTGCCATAAAAAGTACTTCTTCTTCGTCTGGAAACCAACTTTTACCAGAAATATCAGCAAATGGTTTGATATTATTTAAGTTAGAATTAGCTTCAATTTCAAAAATCACACATTCTAAGCCATCTGATGACGACTTATTTGATAGAAACATGCCAGCTACCAATGAGTTACAGGATGTTGAGAGAAATGTAGTAATCGAAATAAATTGTCCAATAGAAGTTTTTAACTTTTGAATTTCATGCAATGACATTTTTTGACTTCGATAAACATGAATAGTAGGCGATTCACGTGAAATTGCTTTTAACTCTTCTTCCATATCACGAAGAAAAAAACGAAGATAATATAAATGATCAATTTCTTTATTACGAAGTGCTTTGTTTAATACGTGAAATATACGTTTGCCACTTGTATAACACTGTATTGCTTTATCTTTAGAATAGTCTTCTAACAAGTTTTGAAGATTTTTTACAATAGTTTCATCCGCTTTATAATATTCCTTAGAAAAAGAAAGAAATTCATCTTTTTCATTTGAATTTACATTTGATTTTAATCGAATAAGACAGTCAATCAGTAATTGCGAATGAATAAATTCTCCGTTAAGATTACTTGTTGAATGTCCATTATTAATATTATTTGCATCAAAAATATCAAATGAAATTGATCGATCAGTATTATAATTTTGTTCATTGTGATTCAAAAGGATATTTTCAATAAGTTTATTTGACTGAGTAAATACACCTCTAATCTAAATTGAAAGATTTTATTTAAAGATATATATCGACAACTAAGAATAGATATTTCTACACCTTATTATATTGTTTTATCCATTGCTCATGTTTTTCTTCATGTGAACAATAAATATAAATTGAAAGAATTTGTGGCAGGTGATGAATTTGCGGGACATGTTTTTCAGTTAATTGACCACCAATTATGAGGATAATTCTATCGTCCTCTAATGAATTCCGGATATATTCTTCGTACTGATGTTCATCTTCCAATAGCATAAGATTATCAATTAACATTCGAAATCGTTGGATTTCAATGTTTTCTTTTGAAATATTGATCGATTCGTCAAGCCAGATGAACGAAAATCTTCCCATATTTTTTTTAATATTCTTGCAAATAAGAGTTGGAAAAAAATTTCATTATGATCATCAACTAAAGTGAGAAAACATATTTATAGAAATCAATTATATGTTACTCTTCTCTGTACGTCTTACTAGTTGAAATCTCATTTTGTCTAATATACAGAAGCAGATATAATAAATGTACTCATACACCACAATAATAACTTCGACATCTTTCAATTTTAGAGATAGACAAAAATAAGAAAATATTAAATACTGCTGCTATCAAATGATTCTCATAATTTCTTAATTATTGCTCCTTTCGAAATAAATGAGTATTTTTAGAACATATTTTCATAGGAACAAGAGAAAGACCTGCGTTTTGCATTGTTTGAAAGAAGAAATTAAACTACTACATCAAATCGTATACTTTACATTTTTTTGAACAATATTCTTACAGTTTATAAAATTGATATATGGATAAGAGTTTAATTATAAGTACTCATCCAAATACATATCTCATAGCTATATCATACGTAACTATACTATCTATAGAATGTGGATGTGAGAATGTAAGTGAATGTGAGGTTTTGTTTTTTTATCACTCACATCTACACTCGCAAGCTATATAGGTCCTTACAGAACTATAAAAAACTGTCATGTAACCTTTAGATGATTGATATTGACGAAGCTCTTAATTCTGCCAGAATATCCAATATGTTTTACTGAATATATAGAGAACATATATACCTACATAATAATGAAACTTGCAGCTCTCTGGCACTTCTTCTTTTGAGTAATTATAAAAATAGTTACGGTCACTATTTCATTTGATCTACATTAGTATTTAGTGGAAATTACCAAAAATAGAGATATTTTAGAATATTTCTTCTGTGTAGATACGTCTATGTAAAAATTGAGTTAAAAACTAATATCTATCATCAAGTGATATTCACTCAGTGATGGTTATAGATCAAGAAAAAGAAAACAGGATAAAAAAATACTGCCCGAAGAAAAATGTTTGTACTATTTTTCGAATAAGACATGAATAGAAGATGAAGGAATATTTTATTAAGAGAAATTCTGAAAGAACAAGGGAGAAGAAATGAAATATACAATGTGTCTAAAGAATTTTGATAACAAAAATATGTGAATGTACCAGATTTGATTCACTTACATTGCACAATAGTATTAAGTATATAATTAAGTAAAAAAAACAAACGCTTTTATCGTTTTTTTCCTTTCTTCGTAACATATAATATAATAAATATGAAAAACCTCTTGTTATTTTTCTTGCTTTCTCTTTTGTATTAAGACTGTATAATACGAATTCCATTTGATTCGATATTTATATACGAGAAGTTAAATACTGCGCATACATATAACTTCACTAGAAAATATATTCTCTAATATGAAATAAAACTAAGAAAAAACTACAAAATTATAATGAAAATATTAAAAGTCTTCTATCGTTTCTCAATATGAATTTATTTATATAATTTTTCTATCCAGCGATATTCATAAAATAAAGTATATTACGAATAATTAAAGATGTTCAATGTTTCACATTAATTGATGTTTTCTTTATAATATCGTCATTCACAAATGAAATTTAAAATATTTTTTTTTCAAAAGGATCAGTACAATAGTGATAAGAGACTTTTGTGATTCATTATACTTCGTTTTCATTTTTAATAGAATAAAAAAGAAAATGTATGAAATCATTCTGCTTTGTTTAACGTTGACATAGTTTTAACACTTTAAGTCCGGGATTATTTTTATATAGTGAAAGTTTCTATAATTTCAAATCAACATTTATTTTACAAAAAATATGATGAAATATTTAACTCAAAATGCTTTTCGAAGATATTCTTTAAAACAATCTATAAGACACAATCCCACATGACATTCAATACATTCATACGAAGTATATTTCCTTGTCTTAGGTCTTCTCACCGTATTATCGCAAACGTAACATTTTCTTCTTCGATTTTCCTGAGTTGTTGTTGATGCAATGCGCGAAGGATAATGTCGTGCTGTGAGTCGAAGCTTCCGACTCGGAAGTAACTTTCAGATGGCGGCCGACCAATTGGACTTTCGCACTTGGTTATCATATTACACTTGTTTTCTACTATAACTAAATGCAGAATAGTGTAAGCAATCATCATATCTTCATTTCTGAAAAATAATTTAAGAAAAAAGTTATACATGATCGTAATAATGATAATGAAGAATATATTGATCTGAAATTTTTCTTGAGGATGAGTGTTGAGCTCTTATTTTATCGACACGCACTCATCCACAATTTTCATTTGATTAACACTCTTTGAAGCTAACAATTAAATTTGAATTTTGTACCACCTCAAGACTTTTGCTAATTTTTGATTTTATCTCTAATCTTTTGTTCATTTTTCTTTCTTCATTCATCCGAAAATCTGTTCAACAATATTCATTTCAATTCGATTTTTCTTTATTGTTTTCTCATCAAAAAATTCTCTTTTTTCAAGTTTTATTCCATTTTTTATTTAACAAAAAACTTCTTATCTTTTTTTCAAAATCAAAATTTCATTTACAAGATTATTTCAAATTTTTGAATTCGATGATTAAAACTATCAGCAACATAAAGATTTCCTTCATCATCAAATGATAAACCATAAGGACCATTCAATTGATTTGATTGATTTCCTTGACCATTTCCACCAACAATAATTTCACCTTCTTCTTTTCCTTCACACCACCGCATTATTCGATGATTACAAAAATCTGCTACATAGATTTGACCCAAACCATCAACAATTATTCCTCGAGGGTAGAATAATTGATTCAGATTTCCTCCAGCCACAATTGTTCCTTCTGTTGCATCTTTTATCCATTTCATCAAACGATAATTATCTCTATCGGCTACATAAATAGATTGAACTTCATCAACAAAGAGAAAACCTGGAGAATTTAGTTGATTAAGTTGATTTCCTTTTTCATTTCCACCTGCAACTACAGTTCCTTCATTGTTGTATTCACTCATTTTCCATCGTCTCCTTCATTCTTCTTATAATCAGAAACATAAAGAAATCCATGTTTGTCCATTGCTAAGCCAAAACAGTCAATATTGTGAATGAGAATTTGTTGATTTTGATTCACCCATTGAATCACTCGTCTGTTTCCTTGATCAGCAATGATAATTGAATGAGTTTGTTGATCAACAATCACATCTGTTGGACAATTTGATTGATCTATTCGATTACCTTCTTTATTGCCACCTGCAACAACTTTTCCTTCCTTTGCATTACATTTCCATTCAACAATACGATGATTCAGATAATCAGCAATGAAAATATTTTTCTTTTTATCAATAAAGATCCCATAAGGGCAATTGAATTGATTTAACTTCTGTCCTGGTCCGTTTTCAGAAGCTACAGTGATGGCATTTTGTTTCCATTTGTTGAATTTTGGTTCTAGAAAATAAAATATATTTAATAAAGAGACAAATTGTATTTTATTTTTCTAATCTTTCAAAAGCTTTAATATAAAACACCTAAAAGTGATGAAATTCTAGCAATGTGTTTTTATTAACTACTTTCTTTATCATCACTTTTCTTTGTATTATAGTTTTTTAATATATATTCATAGACAATTAGAATTTTTCTTTTAGAAGTTATTTATTAGAAATTTACTTTTTTCTAATGGAATAATTGGAACATCATTAATAAATAGTTGAAAATCTTGTATAATAGAAGTCTTTGGTGGATTATTTAATTCTTCTCTAATTTTTATTAATTGATTTCTTAAATAATTTAAATTAATTTCATTAAATTCATTTTCACTGTGAATTTGTTTTATTTGTTCATTTAAATCATTAAATTTCTTTTCAATATCATTAATACATATTTGTGATGAGTTAATGACAATTTCTCTACAATCTCTTGCTTTTTGTTGAATTTTTATAATTGAATCTATTTCCCATTGATTAATTTGATTTATTAAAGAAAGATCATGTGGATTTGGTTTTTGTTCACTAAATCTTTGTTTAAATTGATTATAATCATTAATAATATGATGTAGTTCTTCATTTAGTATTTGACGATGTTTTGTTAAATCCATTAAACAAAAGTTTTTCAAACATCCTTCACAAGGATATGTTATTTTGTCTTTATTACATGTAAAACAATGCGTTTTATTGTTTGTCATTGCCATGTCTTTGAACATAAGTTTCTAGATGTATATTAAAGAAGTCAATGATAATAAAAATCCTGTTCAGTAGTAAAAGATGATGCGTTTTTAATTTCAAATAAAAACTTAAACAATTCTAATGATGTTTTTTCCATGAAAGAATGTTCTAATGTAGATTTGGATGTGGATGAAGATTAAATATAGATGGTTACCCTCGAAACAGATGATATATTAGTGTCTTATGTACCCGACTGTATCGTCATGTTCATTTTAATTCAATCTTACACTGTTATCATCTTCACTCTCGTTCTCAAGATAGTTATTATATAATATTCTTTTTTGCTCATTTTTATATTTTTTCAAAATATTAACTTACCAAAACGAAACTATTTGAACAAGAATTTCATCTATACCACTTGTAAGCGAACAAATAAATAATTCTTTTGTTATATTAACCACATGTATAGTCACATGGTATTTTCTTCTAGTATTCTCCTCTTTTCTTTCATATATGATCGTATCGTAGTTTTTCTTTTCGTTATTATAATTTGTTTTTCTTCTGCTCTTTCAACTTATATCGATTAAATTCTTCTAACTATTTTGTAAAAGAACAACATTTGATGTTTTACATGTTTATTTTCAACTATACACTAGATTTGAAAAAAAAATGTGACAAAACAATATTGAAATGTCTATTGTAATCATTACAACAGTCATGTCATTGAAATTGAATGCACTGATTATGAAGGAATACGCCGTCGAGTACGAATGAACGATTGTTTAAACGCTTTCATATACATTTCCGAAGGAAAGACAAAGATAAGAAAAATTAGCATCGAAGGAGTAAAAGAAATGAAATATGCTCCAAGATACAACCACAAGTTCTCAGATGTTTTCACACAACTCGGAAGTAATGAAATGATGAGACGAGGTATTGATAAAACGAGTAAAACTATTGGACTAATGATCAATTGTTTATGCTCACGAAATTGTTCTTGAATATGTTCTTTAAAACTTTGGTTAGTTCGTGTTATTGATCGCTGGTAAGCACCTCCAAAGATGATGAACAATGCAGAGAAAAGATTAACAATAAATGGACCAACAAGATGAAAAAATAGAATGGCTGTATTGTAATCTTGGACAGATGGAGAATAACGAGTGATGCATGATACATATCGTTTGATTGTGTCTTCATTAGTCTTACTCGTATCTGGTGCTGTTTTATATTCGAACAATCGGCGAAAGACAAACTCGTGAATAAGTGTACCGAAAATACAGAATGGTAAAATAAGAATTGTTCGTCGAGCAATAGATTTGCTCTTTTTCTTATCAAAGTTTACTCCTTTAAGAATAAGTACTGCTCGTTCAACTGCTACACAAGCATTAAGCCAACCATCCAAGTAGAGAAAAAGTTTTAGAATCGGTTCAATAGAGACACAACCTCCACGAAGAACAGACACACTAGTGTACACATTGATATGAGTAAGAACAACAAACCAGAATTTGATTATGAACATCGTAATTGTTAAAAGAGAAGTAATTGATGATGCTATTAGATACATTCCACATCCAACTTGTTGAGCATCTTTACTTTGAAATGTAATAAAAGAAAGAATACTATTGATTAATCCTGCGATGAACATAATTATTGCTAAGCCCGCACTTAATTTAATCGAAAATGATTGATTATTCAACGCTGTATTTAGTTGAAGTTGATCGCGTAAAATATCATCGAGTGTCAAACCAATTCCTTTGATGTAAAAGTTACATTGATCACCAATCACACAACTACTTTGTTTTGGACCTAAAGTATCGGATAAATTTTGAAAAGAGAATAACGAAGATTTCGAGTCCTCGAAAACTTAACATCCACAAGGATTTAAAAAGATGTAAGTAGCAACATTCAAGATAACAGTTATTCACTAATGAAAAAATATAAGAAATCTTCTTTTCATATGTTTTATGCATGTATTTGTTACAGAAAAAAATCATATAAATACTTACTGAAAGGACTAAGACTGATATTGTTTGATCCAGAGATAAAAATTGAAAAGTTCCCAATTATCTTAGGTTCGTGCGTTGTCACTACTAATATATATTGAGTGTTAATCTCGAGATTGATGATTAACTTGAAGTTTCCATCATTACATTTCCCATCATGTGATAGAAGTAAATTTTCAGATGGTTTCAGAGGATTGAAATCATTCTTGTAGATATATCCGTATGCTTTAATATTATTTTCACTCCAAAGAACATACAAACCCGTTGTATTAACATGAATTTGTAGAGTTTCATAATGACATTGCGGTACTTGACAATCTCGATAATATGTTGGGCTATTATCAGTTAATTTTGATGAATATATTAATCGAATATTTACTGGAGTACCTGTTCAATAAAAAAAAAGTCAAATAATTCATAGAATTTTGATACTATGATCTAACATCGACAAAAAGGAAATTTTTGAGATTTTCTATGAAGATTTAATTTTACAAATAGAGATTAGAAAATTCACATTCTCTAAGTGAGTATTCTGAAATCAGTATGTCATTGAAATATAAAAGTACTGAGTTAAAGCAAGATACTCTTTGGATTTTTAGCATTAGATGGTCAAATATTTCCAGACATCTCATTCAAAATATACGAATAAATATTCTGTTGGAATTGAATCTAGAAGATGTACTATGTATTACACAAATATCTGTATACTTACTAAGACGCTCGAGAATAACTTTGTTTTCACTCAACACAACGATCAAAAACTTTCCGGTTTCTTTTGAATCAAATGTTGTCACAACCAATACGTATATCATATCAACATTAAGAAGAATATCAAATTTAAACTGAATATTAGAATAACGGGCATAATCTTGATCGATTAAATTCTCCGATGGATCAAGTGGATTAAATTTATTTTTGTAAATAGATCCATATGGATCAATGTCACCACTACCACGAAAACTGTAGTAACCACTTTTATTCACCTTCACTTGAATAGATTCATAATAAAAAAGTTCCTTCTGACAATCTCGGTAATACATTTGATTGTTGTGTGTCAATGATGATGAATAGGTCTTTTGGATAACAGAGAAAGTATTGACTAAATAAACAATAAAATCAATTGAAATTTCATATTTTAAATTCTTCTAGCGAAAACTATATACAGCTTTTCACTATCAACATTCACATCTCATCATCTCGTTCGATTATATTTCAACTTACCACAATATCTTTTTAAATATTTAAATTTTTGAATGCGATCATTTGATTGATCCGTCACAAACATGTTTCCAGAAGGATCGAAACTAAAACTATATGGATTATTCAATTGATTTGATTGTGAACCCTCTTCATCACATCCAACTAAACATCGAAAACCATTCAAACCTGATGCAACAATGCGATGATTATTACTATCTACAATGAATAAATATTTCTCCGCATCTAATATTACTCCAGTTGGACGAACAAGTGTAATTATTGAATTTAGTGATCCACTTCCAGCTACTGTAATGCCATTTGGTTCTTCTGACTGAAATAGCTGAACTCGATCATTGTAATAATCTGCTACATATAAATCAAAATTCACATCGACAAAAATTCCAGCAGGACCATAGAGCTGATTCGGGGCTGATCCGTCAATACCTGTTCCTGCGGCAACACAGTTTGGAGTCACGATAGAATCATTGAATGATCTTTTTACTACTTGCTGATGATTAAACATTGAACAGTAAAGAGTATCATCGATATCGACAAACAAACCGGAACATAATGAGTTAACATTCATCACCGTGGCAAAGGTATTTGTTGCTACACTCCATTTCTGAACGCGACCATTCTTCTCACCATCATCAACATAAATATCACCATTTGTTGTCACGAAAAGAGACCAAGGTTCTGTAAAATTACCGGTAATGATCTTTGTTAGATTGATATTCTCTTCTTGCCACATTATAATTGTGCTATTTTGCTGATTAGCAACATAGATTGTATTGTTTGTGCTCACAAAAATGGCGAAAGGATCTTGACCAACAATAGATTGATTAGCAAAGTTAATTCCAGTGGGATTCCAAGTGGCTGTTGGACAAAACTTTGGTTGATTGAATGGAAGAGCTGAAAACGACATAAATATAAGTCTTTTTCAAGTGAATTTTAATTATAAAATTGTTTTTTTTAAATAATTCTGTAGGTTTTCCATTTCAGATTTTTCTCTGAAATTTTTTTGATAGATACTTCAAGTCGATTTAGAGAAAAAATCAATGGAAAACGAGAAATATCTATGTTATTGCGAGCGTAAAATGAGACAAAAAATAACATTTATTATGATCCTCAAAGGTTCTTCTTTTGTTTCACACATAATCTCGTCTTTATTCAACTGAAATAAAACAAATCTTTCTTTGTAATTTTAATATTATTTTAGGGATTTCAATAGTTTTAGTATAAAATGAAGAAAAAGGCAAGGTACCATATTTATAAATTGTCTTCAACTATCCAATATTACTCCCAGCAACTAAATCTTTTACACATTGTTTTAATTAATTTTTCTCAACCATTTTTGTTTTTTTAACTTCTGTTACTTATCTATTCACATCTCTTCAACTTACTAAAAGAATCTTTCATCAGTAAAAATTTTTGAATTCGATGATTTGATTGATCAGTAACAAACATGTTTCCAGAATGATCGAAACTCAAGCTAAATGGTTTATTCAATTGATTGGATTGTGAACCCATTCCATAACATCCAACTAAACATCGAAAACCATTCAAGTCTGAACCAACAATGCGATGATTGTACCGATCCACAATGAATAAATATTTCTCAGCATCTAATATTACTCCAGTTGGAAAACGAAGTGTAATTGTTGGATTTAGTGATTTACTTCCAGCTACTGTAATGCCATTTGATTCTCCTGAATGAAACAACTGAACTCGATGATTTTCGCAATCTGCCACATATAAATCCAAATTTACATCGACAAAAATTCCATGTTGACCGTGGAATTGATTTGAGGCTGATCCGTAAATGCCAGTTCCGGCAGCAACACGATTTGAATTCATCATAGAATTACTTAATAATCTTTTCACTACTTGATGATGCTCAGGCATTGAACAGTAAAGAGTATCATTGACATCGACAAATAAACCATCACATTTTGAACTGACATTCATCACTGTAACAAAGTTATTTGTTTCTACGCTCCATTTCTGCACTCGACCATTCTTAACACCATCGTCAATAAAAATATCACCATTCGATATCACGAAGAGAGAATTGGGTTCTATAAAGTTACCCGAAATGATCTTTGTTGAACTGACATTCTCTTCTTGCCACATTACAATTGTGTTTTCTTCTTGATTAGCAACATAGATTGTGTTGTTTGTGTTCACAAAAATGGCGAAAAAAGACTGACCAACAATCGATCGATTAGCAATTGTAATACCATTGGAATTCCAAATGGCTGTTGGACAAAACTTTGGTTGATTGAATGAAAGAGCTAAAATTGAGAAAAAAAAGAACATTAGACAAGAACTGGAGACGAAATGAAACCATTAGTTCATGTTTTTTTATTCGAAAAATTTAATGAGATTAGTTTTAAAAAGATTTGATTTCCATGGAAAACAAAAAAATTGATCAAAATCTAAACATTGTGAAGTTATTCATGTTAAATCATTTCAGTGGAATCTAATATGTGAAAGAGAAGAGAAAATTCTCTTGCTAATCTTTAATTAAATACAGAAATTCCTGTCAAATTCGATAATCTGTTATTTGACTCTCTTTTGTTTAACTAAAACTGATTAATTATGTCATTTTTGTGCAATAGCCGATCTTCAGTATGTGATGAATAAAAGTATATACCTGATGCTTCATTGTTGAAAATGAACAGAAGAATAATGATAAATATGTAGATATTCCACATCATTCAAAAAATTTTTTTTTTGATAAATCGGTCAACTGATAAAATACTCTTTTTCTTCTTCTTTATCTTCGATGAAAACTAAATGATATTCATTGTAGATTTTCTCTCTAATTATATATCTCTCTTTTTCTCTCATTTATTTCCTCCAAGATAATACAAAGAGAAAAAATAGTGTTATATAGAGGGGTTCGTCGTCGATAAGACAAATAATTGATTTTAGATTGGATTAATGAACAAAATTCATCATTTGATTTCATAGAAAAATATTTGAGTGTATTGAAGAAGAACGTGATAAAGAGAAAAAACAATTAATCATAATCTAGGACAATCATCAGACGTGTTTCAGTTAAAATAAGATATCAACTATCATCGTCAATAAATGATTGACGTCAATGAATAAGTCATGATTTTTTTGATATTTTTCTATTTGACTCTGTTAAATAATCTACTTTGTCAGGACTCACCTTTTATCACGTTCTTTGTTTCTTTATGCGCAATAAGTACTTTTGTATCAGATAAATCACAAGCAGAATTGTTCATCATCATATGATGTAGTTCGCGAGAGACATGAAAAAGATGTATAAATTCAAGTCGAAATTCAATATATGCAAAAACAAAACTCTAGAAATGGATGGATCTCATCAATTAGTAGCAAAAGTTCTATTCAAACATAATCAAAGTCGTGAAACTCAGATTAATTATCTGATATTCCTTGCATTCTGGCAGCGACGAGTTGTCAACGACACTGAATGTCTCTGATTCAAATTAATTTTGAGGGTGTGGGTAAAAAATGACTATACTTTCCACACTTTTGCTCATGCGTGCATACTCACACCTTTTATTATATACAAAACATTATTAACTAATTTGAAATATATTTATCTTATAAAATAATTCAGAATTAGCAAAGTTTAATTTTTCAAAGGATTTATTATTATGTTAAGGCTTTGTTTTGTTTTATCACAAAAGTCAAAATACATAACATCTTAAGGGTGTGGGTGTATGTGAGAATGTGAGTGTTGATGTAAGTTTTGAGCTGAATGTCTGTAGAAGTGAAAAACGAATAAACATCCACATCCATTTAAGTTATTAATCTTGTTCATGAGATTAAGACTGCGAAAATCTATATAACACTCATACATCCCTCTCTCTTAGATAAAATCGTCCATGAAAAACTTTTGTTTATATTCATTGGAAAATAAAGAAATATATGAGAAGATGCAGAATTTCAAGCTCTATTTTTCTATTATGTTTGAAACGAATGCGGAATGGTGGCAGATTGACGATCTTACTGTATGGTGTCCTTTATAATCGACTAATAAACTTATATTCTATATTTTGTTTTCGCAAAGAAATAACATATAAGTGAGGAATAATAGGATGTGGGTGTGAGTCTTATGCCCACCACATTCCTTCACTCTCACCCTCAAGATTTTCCCTTTAGGCTAACGTCCTACATATATGTGTGATGTTGTTGAAGAGGAACAGAGGTAAATAGTAATATAGAAATAAAAACAAGTGGACTCAAGGTCTCACACTTACTAAGTTACTAACAATATCTGTTTATTAGTGAATAGCAAAAATTTTAGAAGGATAATTAAAATATATTGTGAATCGAGACTAAAAAGCGTAGATTATCACGATCACATCTATATGTAGCAATATTAGTTCAAATCATGTCTTTCAGTAGTTCAACAACCAGATGTGGTTTTTCCATTGGGAATAAATGGGTCGTATTGTCCAATACTGTGTCGTGGGCCTGTGCAAAGCACTTTGCAAGTGTTGGTGCTGTTAAAGAGGCGTCCATGGTTATCGGGACGACGCACGGTTTCGAACAGCGAACAACATGGATTGGAATGCCATTGAGGTTGTTAGAATGCTTAATATCGTCATAGATTTTAGCCGACTCATGCATGCAGCTGTTATATATGGAAACCTCAGTTTCTGGTGAACACAAAAGCCGGTTGTTATTATCAATGGCAAATGAACAATAATCATGAAGAATAGCACTGGGCCAACGTGAAAATGGCTCTCGTTTAATCATGTATTGTATCATATCTTCAATAGATAACCATTGAGCTTTACGTCGAAGATGCGTTTCGAATATGGCTATGACGTTCTTATAAAATAAAGAATTTTCATTTACATACATGTCATGTGGAAAAATAACCGGATCGAGAAGAAGTAACGAACGAAATCTTGATTTTTTGCCTTTTTGTAATAGATTGCTTGCGGCTAGTACCAAAGAATAACCACCCATCGAATGTCCCACACCAACAATATTTTCAAGGTCAAGCTTTTGAATAAAACAAGCCATATCCTCGCCGAACCAGCGAAAAGAGTACGGGCCTGGATGTTTCTGAGAACGACCATGACCTCGCAAATCGACAGAGATAACGTTTGATGTGGGTAAAGCTTGTTCAATAATCGAATCAAAGCATCGTGCATGAAATCCGGCTCCATGACAAAAAAGTATCGTCGGTTTTGCGCCGCGCCATTCCCAATAATGGAGTTGAAGAGAGTCGTGAGTAACAGCTCCTGAATGCGAGACAAGAGGCCTATCGAGTAAGTCAACAGTTTTACTAATGGGTGTTCTACTATATTTAGACATAAAACGAGTAGAATATTTGTGTATTGGTACCAACCATCGAAAGAAAGGCAGCATATCTACAGATATTATCTAAAGAGTCCTAAACAATGTATATTATATTTATTCGATATTATATCCAGAAATTGGGGTGGATATAGGTGTAGGAGGGGGTACAAGATTATTATTTATATATCTACACCCACACACACTCGATTTTTTTTAAAGATTCGTGTTTTTCAACTTTACTGTGACGCCTCCGCGTGATTCGTCTTATTTGTGTATTGTCTTCAATATCTTTTCGTTTGTCCTTACCATCTTTTCCTCTCACACTCTGCTTCGTACTTTGCTCTCCTTTGCTGTTGTTATCCTTTATTTTATTATTATGATCCTTTCTTCTCATGCTCTGTCCTATTTCGCTATTATTACTCTTTCTTATCATTCTATTCTCTCACACTCTATTTCGTACTTTGGTTTCCTTTTCTGTTATTATCCTTTCTTTTATTGTTAGCATGTGCGTGTGGTTACCAACTCTTCATTCAAGCACACCCCACCCACACTCTCAAACAAGAACTCACTGAAATATGGAAGTGACCAAATCGTGCAGATGATCGTGCTTGTTCTTCAGTTATCTCTTGATTCGTAACCTATTACTTGAAATGAATAGGTATACTGAACCTGATAATAACAGTTCACTTCCTGGTATACAAAAGAAATCTGGAATAGAAAAATGATATTTACAGGTTTATAGAAAGGACTTCATGTAGACAATAGTATCAAAAAATAATACTAAAATAATACAAAGGATACCAAAACCTATCTTTGAACGCATGAATAGTCATTAATAAAGCCGAAAGTGCGTAGATACGTGATAGCTTACAAAACTTCGCAAACCAACTCTTGTCTGACTAAACGTTTAACATAGAACCGCTCAGATATATCTTTGAGGGTGTGGCTGTGGGTCTAAATGTTCTATTAATTGGTATCCACATCCACACTCATGTTCATGATAAATAGAATTTAATAAAAACAAACATTATCAACAGCATTTCAATTAAATTGTGTATTTCATATGATTGTCTTGATTAGAATCTATTGAAAACGATTCGTTACGTTATAAATGATTTTGTACACATTTTGTCTCATGTTAACAATAGATTGTATATGTGTCTCGTTTTGCCTGCATTCACAGACTATAGTTTTAATCATCGGTACCAATGTGCTCAAAACATCGATTATCGTTCTTTATCTAGGTTTAAAAATAAAAAATCAGTATAGAAAGTATGCATGTGGCTTTTATAAATTCAAAAGCACTCCGCGAAAAGAAAGGCAGTCAATGACACAGCTATTATTTAATGGCAAATGATTGTATTTTTTTTTTGGATTCTTTTGAAAATGTAAATACGAAATACAAGAGAGATCAGCAACAAAGTACATTGGCAACGAACATAACAAACTTTCATGAATGAATATTATAGTTGCGTTCTTTTTTGAGGGCATCAGTGTGGGTCTTTATCTTCTTTTAATTGGCATCCACACCCTTAATAAGAAAAAATGAACTCCTATGTGTTCTGTTTATAGTTAAAATTCGTGGCAGTTATAATAATTACACCGCATGGGTGTGAGTGTGATTTTTATTATCCGATCTTTCTATAGTGAACTATATTAATGATTATATACTGTTATTTACATCTGAATTAAAAAAACAAAATAGAATGGTGTTTATTCGATAGTGAAGAGAGTTTAAAAATGAGAATTGAGCATGGATATTATCATATTCAAAATGATATACTTTCAAAAGAACAACAATATGTCTATCGATTTTGTATGAGTAATCTGCACGAGAATATATCTCACTCTATATCGATTTGAGGGTGTGGGTGTGGGTGTGAATGTAGGTGTGTTTGTAAGTGACGATAACTTATAATTAATTAAAGCAAGAGTTACACTAAAACACGCCCTTATACACACCCACACCCTCAAGATGCCATTCTTTGAAAAGTAAAAACTCAACGAAAAATGATGACATTATATAGAACCAAGAAAGAACGAAAAATGCATGAAATCGAAAATCCCTCAGATGATGAACATGAACGAAAAATCCAACATAGGACAACATGAAAGAAAGAAGAAAGGAGAAATTCATCACATATATATGACAGGAAAGAAAAAGAAGAAGAACATACATGCATATATATAATCATATAGATAAAAACAGCTCTTATAAGCGGACGGCTCCTTTATCCGGAGCTCTTATAAGTGGACTCGACTGTATCATATGGAGTTCATATGTTCCTTGCTTATTGTTTAATGTTATTAGTCATGACATATGATATTGGTATTTTTATTGCTCTTATATTTGGTTTGATTTTGGGACATTTTATTTTTGGTATTATTAGAATTCGAACACGAACTCAAATTAATTCTTTAACAACGGAAACAACACCATTGATTAACACTTCACCTCAAGATCATTCATTGTCTACTTCGTGTTGTCCAACTGAGTAACAAATTTCAATGGATACTCGATTATAATAATCAGTATTTTGTATTTATATTAAAATATAAAAAAATACTTTAAATTCATAATTCAAATAAATATTTTCGTTTATTTTTTAAAAAGATAACTTGTTTTATACTAAATAATGAACAATTAAAAATTCTCTTGAAAGACTGTCATATTTTACGAATATAAATGTCGATATTCTTTTATTAATTGCATCCACATATTTTTTTTTTTCGTTTTCTTCAAATGATTCATGTAGTGCTTATCTTCTGCTTTTTTGACAATCGGCAGAAAAAATCCAAATCTTACATTCATACGACATTGCACAAGAACGAGAAATTTATGACTTACAATACATAAAAGCAAGCTTTGAAGAGCATATAACATGTATTATAATAAATTTTAGAAAAAAAACAATAGGCAACAAAATGAATTCATCTTTTCTAACATTACCCGTCGAATTAGTCTATCGAATATTGGATAATTTTGAACGACTAGATATTTTTCTATCAATTCAAAATGTATGCACACGTTTTAATATCATCATTAGTACTTATACTCAATACGGGGTAAATTATAGTCTTACTTTTATCGTTAAAATATCGTTTAGTATTAATTTATTTTTATAGACATTCACCGAACTGAAACTAGGAAGTCAGTTACTAAATCATAAAAAAATTCAACTTCTCGCTCATGCATTGCAAAGTAATACGGTAAGAGAAGTTTTTTGCGACAATACGATCGTATATTCATTATAATATTTCAATACAGGCAATCACTTTACTCAATCTTGAATGCAGTTACATTCTAGCTGATGGGGTACAATATCTAGCTCAAATGTTACAAAATAATTCGGTATGATAAATTTTCTCTTATTCACGATATATTCACTTTTATGTTCCATTACAGACTCTCACTATGCTCAATCTCGAAAGAAATCAAATATGTGCCAAAGAACCACAATATCTTGCCCAGGCATTGGAAAGTAATAAGGTAAGGTAAATTTTCCTTTTGTTATTATTAATTTATCATTGTTCAAGTACAGACACTTATAACATTTGATCTTCGAAAAAACCAGATTGATAGTATAGGCGCACAATATCTAGCTCACGCTTTACAGCGTAATACAGTGAGACAAAGATCTTCTCAATAACTATAAATATATCATTAGATTTCGATACAGACACTCATCACACTTGATCTGCGATCCAATGGCATCGGTACTGAAGGAGCACAATATTTGGCTTATGCATTTCCGAATTTCCGAATAACATGGTGAAATAAGTTTTATTTGCATCAAGTACGAATTCATCATTATGTTACAATATAGACACTCACCACTCTCGACCTTAGAAATAATGGAATCGATACAAAAAAGGCATATTATTCGTTCAATGAAGTACATTTTTTATTGAACAGAATTTGGTATTAGCAACATTTTATGCATCTTGAGGGTGAGTAGACTGAAAGTATTGTGTTTATCAACCATACCCACATCCTTTTTATTCATTTTTATTTCAAAATTCTTTTTTTAGTTTTCATCTATACAAAAATCTTTTTAACAGTAATTCATTTCAATTCAAATTTTTTAATCAAAATTATCAAATTAAATTCATTTTCATTGATTTTCAACAATGAAACTTCACTTTTTCTTATAGTTTTATTTCTCGATTTTTTTATTGAACAAAAAATTATTTTGCTTTCTACAAAATCAAAATTTTATTTACATAATTATTTCAAATTTTTCAATTCGATGATTCAAATAATCAACGACATAAAGATTTCCTTCATCATCAAATGATAAACCCATGGGAACATTCAATTGATTTGATTGATTTCCTTTACCATTTCCACCAACAACAATTTCACCTTCTTTTTTTCCTTCACGCCAACGTACTATTCGATGATTACAAAAATCTGCTACATAGATTTGACCAAAATGATCAACAATGATTCCTTGAGGATGATGCAGTTGATTCCGATTTCTTCCTTGACCATTTCCTCCAGCTACAACTGTTCCTTTTTTTGCATCTTTTCTCCATTTTACCACACGATTATTGTTTTGATCAGATATATAAACAGATTGTTCTTCATCAACAAAGATATAGGCAGGAAAATTAAGTTGATTAAGTTGATCTCCTTTTCCATTTCCACCTGCCACTACAATTCCTTCATTGTATTCTCCCATTTTCCATCGTCTCACTTCATTCTTCTTCCAATCAGAAACATACAGAAGTCCATGTTTATCCATTGCCAAGCGACCACAGTCAATATTGTCAATGAGAATTTGTTGATTTTGATTGACCCATTGAACTACTCGTCTGTTTTGCCAATCGGCAACGATGATCGAATGAGTTTGTCGATCAACAATCACATCTGTTGGATAATTCAATTGATTCATTCGATTTCCTTTACCATTTCCACCTGCAATGATTTGTCCTTCATTTGCATTATATTTCCATTGAACAATACGATGATTATGACTATCAGCAATGAATATATTTTTCTTTTTATCAATAAAGATTCCTGCAGGGAGATAGAGTTGATTTAAGTTCTCTCCATATCCATTTTCACCAGCTACAGTGATGGCATTTTGATTCCAATTATTGAATTTTAGCTCTAAAGTAGAATGAAAATAAAAGATTTTGCTGGAAAGATGAACAAGAAGAAGAAAAGTTGTTTTTTATTGAAGCAGAAGGAAAAGATTAATTTTGAATGAAACTTCGATTTTGGTTCTGTGAAAGTTGAGTGAAGAATTGAAATTGAAAAGGAGAAAAAGATTCTGATGATTTATTTTTGTTAAATAAAAATTTAAAAAAACGAAATCTTTTAGAAAATTTCTCAATAACAGCAATGATTTTAATTGAGAGATTTGTATAAAATAAAATAAATTTGATCTTTTACTTTTTCTTATCAAATCAGAATTAAAATAAAATATTTTTGTTTTATTCAATGAAAGTTATAAGTATAGAACATCTATTTATTTGACTATAGTGATCAATAGGTTGAAAATATTAAAGAATAAAGAAAAACTATAGTAAAAGGCGATTAATGAAAGAATTTTACCTGAAATCGTAATGAACTAATGAAAATAAAATATATTCAGAGTTATGCTAACAGTTAATGTCAAATTCATGAAACTTTTATTGATAAAGTTCGAAGACTCAAAAAGTAGATTTTGATTTTAATACAAAATTGATTTTATTTCGATTTGTTTTTTTTTCATTCTTTGTATATTTCAATATATATGTGAATGTGATATTAAAAATTGAATGATAAAATACAATATTTATCTTCCAATATATTTCATTTTCAATATAAACAGAAAAATGAAACCTCACATTTGCTAATAATCACAAAATCTGTTATATATTATATCATTCATTTCTTCTCTACTGTGTGATTATCATGTAGATACTATAAGATAACTTCATTTTCTAATAAACTATTCAATAAAAATAACTAAGAAATCAAATGATAATTTATTGTGACCATTACAAAATTAGATTTTTGTTAGAATAATTAACAAAATTTGAAAATAACTCAATTCTGTTGTTATCAATCAAACATCTTTTCAAACTTCGAAGAAAAAATTTTTTTATTTAACTTTTATTTCATATCTTATTATTCTTTTCTTTATCATCCATTTTCTTTTAGAAATTATTTCTTAAAAACTTACTTTTTTCTACGAAAATAATTGAAATTTCATTAATAAATGGTTGACAGTGTTGTTGAATGGAAGTCTTTGGTGGGTTATTTAATTCTTCTTTAATTTTTATTAATTCATTTCTTAAATAGTTTAAATTTATCTCATTAAATTCATTGTCACTGTGAATTTGTTTTATTTGTTCATTTAAATCATTAAATTTCTTTTCAGTATCGTTAATACATGTTTGTGATGATTTAATGACAATTTCTCTACAGTCTCTTGCTTTTTGTTGAATTTTTATAATTGAATCTATTTCCCATTGATTAATTTGATTTATTAGAGAAAGATCATGTGGATTTGGTTTTTGTTCACTAAATCTTTGTTTAAATTGATTATAATCATTAATAATATGATGCAGTTCTTCATTTAATATTTGACGATGTTTTGTTAAATCCATTAAACAAAAGTTTTTCAAACATCCTTCACAAGGATATGTTATTTTATCTTTATTACATATAGAACATTGTGTTTTATTGTTTGTCATTGCCACGTCTTTGAATATAAATTTCTAGAAGAAATGAATATTTTCTTATTTATTTTTTTAGATATAAATTTAACAACTAAATGATAAAAAAAGAAAGTGGCTATGTGCACTCGTGTGCACATAGTTACTTCCTAAAAGAAATCTAAAGAGAACTTTGTCGTACAACAAAATGTTACTGATAAAATTGATGTGCCTTTAATTTTAAATAAAAATTCAAACAGCTCTAGTGATATTTTTTTTTTGATGAAAGAATGTTTTAATGTAAATTTAGATGTGGGTAAAGATTAAACATATAGATCGTTATCTTCGAAATAGATCATATACTAATCTCTTACCCACTCAGCTGTATCGTCATGTTCATTTTAATCCATCTCGAGGGTGTGGGTATAAGTGTGACTGAGAATATTGTATCTATTAATCATACCCACACCTATCTTCAAGAGCATCCGACCATTCTATAATGAACTATATTAATGATTATATACTGTTATTTACATCTGAATTAAAAAAACAAAATAGAATGGTGTTTATTCGATAGTGAAGAGAGTTTAAAAATGAGAATTCAGTATGGATATTATCATATTCAAGATGATATGCTTTCAAAAGAACAACAATATGTCTATCGATTTTGTATGAGTAATCTACACGAAAATATACATCTCTCTCTATATCGATTTTATTCTGTTCTTTTCTTGACATATAAGAAAAGAAAAAGAATGATAGTGCACTCATCCGAAACGAACATATTATTATAATCATTGAAGCACGTTCTCGACATCAAAATAGAACACAATTTGTATATATAAATATCGATTTATTTGACATATCGAAATTATTCTAATATATTAATATTATGAGTATCTTTTCATCATACTAGAATTTCTTCTAAAGTATCATGTAATCATAAACATTGTATTATGTATAATTCTATTTAAGATTCATGATGATGATGATGGACAAATGTATGGCTATGCAAAATGGTTTTCAATTTGCAATGGGAAGAAGTCAACAATGTATTTTATTTCTTTTTCCAGGACTGAATATTGATACTCGAATTAAATATGCATTATTTATTATTATTGTATTTTGTATGGGAATATTCAATGAAATAATAATATATAGTCGACATCTATTAGTACAAAGAACAAATGTATGGTCATCTATATTTGTTCAACAATTGTGTATATCGTTATCATATGGAGTTCATATGTTATTTGCTTATTGTTTAATGTTATTAGTTATGACATATGATATTGGTATTTTTATTGCTCTTATATTTGGTTTAATTTTGGGACATTTTATTTTTGGTATTATTAGAATTCGAAACCGAACTCAAATTAATTCTTTAACAACGGAAACAACACCATTGATCAACACTTCATCTCATGATCATTCATTTTCTACTCCGTGTTGTCAAACTGAGTAACAAATTTCAGTAAACAATCGATTATAACAATCAGTATTTTGTGTCTATATTAAAATATAAAAAAATACTTTAAATTCATAATTCAAATAAATATTTTCGTTTATTTTTCGAAACTCTTACTGGCATTGAAAATTACCTAAGCATGTTTAAATTTAAAATAAATCATGTAAATTTTTTGAACAGATAATTTCTAACAGTTCTTTAATGAAAAAGGGTGTGGGTGTGGCTACGGGTGTTTTATTAATTATATGTATACTCACACGCTCAGAGCATAGACTCTCCTAGTTTATTATAGAGGATACGGACACTCAAATTACAAACAGAGTTTATATCATAAATTATAAAAACGTAGTTCGTCAGGTTTCCATGTTTGTACTGCCAGACAGCTGCTATTGATTAATGCTGTTGAATTTAAAAACTTCACATTCGTATCGTATTCTGTTGTTTCTTGAAGTACCCCGTGTGAATCGAACAAAAAGAGTTTTTTCTTTCTCCATAGAGTTGCCAAAAACTGTTGGTTGGGTAGCGGGAGAAGCCAGCACCATTGATCATCACCGAGGTCAGCCGTAGTCGTCGAAACTACAGTCATATCATTTGGATTACGTAATTCAAACCAATGATAATAATTAGATTGACTTCCTTTGCGTAGAATAACTCCAAGACGACTACCATCACTATTGAATCGAATCTTTTCAATCTGTTCATCCACTTCACAAGATAATGGTGCTGTGAATATTTGAACTACATTCCAATGATCTGCGCTCAAATCGTAAACTTCAATTTTTGAACCTTGATCAGCTTCCGAAACAATAAGTGTTTTATCATAACATGTACAACTCCATATTATTCGAGTGAATTTTTTTATTTGTTTCAGTTCGTGTGTCGAGGGATCGAGCGAATAAAGTGCACACTCAGGTTTATATGAGAGAATTAAAAATTGATTTAAAAAGGATGAGAAACACATATCGGAGACTTTAAAGTTCCGTTTTATATTTAGTATCTCCTTGCCTTGCTCATTAATTAACAACAAACAATCTTCAGAACAATAAAGCAGGGTACTGTTGTTATTATCAACAGCCATCGCAGCTATACTTGTGTTAATTTGCATAGTTAATCTTGGTTCGTTTTTTAAAGCCAGAAAGTACGATGATGTTGCATGATTTGCTGCCATTTTGTCGAACTGAAAAAGTGTTGAAATAAACAGAATAGAAAATGGTAAATGTGCATTAATATATTCTTTTAAACAGTCTTTCAAACAAATAGATAATATCAACATCATTCAGCCTGAGGTTGTAGATAACAAGAAAAAACTAACACCCATACTCTCAAAGTGACTGTGTTTATTTGTTCTCTAGCTATATCATCATATTCATTTTCATCCAATTTTACTGCCATTCTCAAGATTGTTGCCTTGCGGTATTCTCTATTCTCATTTTTTCATCCTATTTTTGATACCGTTTCAAAAATAGGATGAAAAAATGAAACTAATTCAAAAAACTGAATTTCTTTTTGGACGAATAAATTCTTGTGACTGTTTTGTAAAAGAATAACATTTGATGTTTTTTTGTGTTTTTTCTCCAACAATACATTTAATTTGAAAAAGAAATCTTAAAAACATTTCAAGTGACGAAAAATAATGACAAAAATGCGTTTTCTTTTAGTTTTATTTCTCGATTTTTTTATTTGACAAAAAAATTATTTTTCTTTCTACAAAATCAAAATTTTATTTACATAATTATTTCAAATTTTTCAATTCGATGATTGTCACGATCAGCAGCATAAAGATTTCCTTCATTATCAAATGATAAACCCATGGGAACATTCAACTGATTTGATTGATTTCCTTTACCATTTCCACCGACAATAATTTCGCCTTCTTTTTTTCCTTCACGCCAACGCACTATTCGATGATTACAAAAATCTGCTACATAGATTTGACCAAAATGATCAACAATGACTCCTTGAGGTGAAGACAGTTGGTTCAATCTTTCTCCTTTACCATTTCCTCCAGCCACAATTGTTCCTTTTTTTGCATCTTTTCTCCATTTTACCACACGATTATTGTTTTGATCAGATATATAAATAGATTGATCTTCATCAACAAAGATATAGGCAGGAAAATTAAGTTGATTAAGTTGATCGCCTTTTCCGTTTCCACCTGCAACCACAGTTCCTTCACTGTATTCTTCAATTTTCCATCGTCTTACTTCATTCTTCTTATAATCAGAAACATAAAGAAATCCATATTTATCAATCGCCAAGCGACCACAGTCAATATTGTCAATGAGAATTTGTTGATTTTGATTGACCCATTGAACTACTCGTCTGTTTTGCCAATCGGCAACGATGATCGAATGATTTTGTCGATCAACAATCACATCTGTTGGATAATTCAACTGATTCATTCGATTTCCTTTGCCATTTCCACCTGCAATGATTTGTCCTTCTGTTGTATTATATTTCCATTGAACAATACGATGATTTGAACAGTCAGCAATGAAAATATTTTTCTTTTTATCAATAAAGATTCCCACAGGGCAATTAAGTTGATTTAAATTCTCTCCATATCCATTTCCACCAGCTACAGTGATGGCATTTTGATTCCAATTATTGAATTTTGGTTCTAAAATAGAATGAAAATAAAATATATTCAGAGTTGTCCTAATAGTTAATGTCAAATTCATGAAACTTTTACTGATGAAGTTTGATTTGTTTTTTTTCATTCTTTATATATTTCAATATATATGTTAATGTAATATAAATAGAAAAATGAAACATCACATTTGCTAATAATCACAAAATCATTTATATGGTATGTCATTTATTTCTTTTCTACTGTGTAAGTATCACATCGATTCTATAAGATGACTTTATTTTCTAACAAACTATTCAATAAAAATCATAAAGAAATCAAATGATAATTTATTGTGACCATTACAAAATAAGATTTTTTTAGAATAATTAACAAAAACCAACTTACTTTTTTCTAATGCAATAATTGAAATTTCATTAGTAAATGCTTGACAATCTTGTTCAATAGAAGTCTTTGGCGGATTATTTAATTCCTCTGTAATTTTCCTTAATTGATTTCTTAAATAGTTTAAATTAATCTCATTAAATTCATTTTCTCTCTGAAATTGTTTTATTTGTTCATTTATATCATTAAATCTTTTTTCAATATCATTCAAAAATGTTTGTGAGCATTTAATGACAGTTTCTATGCAATCTTTTGCTTTTTGCTTAATTTGGTTTATTGAGTTTATTTTCCATTGATTAATTTGATCTATTAAAGAAAGATCATGCGAGCTCGGTTTTTGTTCATTAAATATTTGTTTAAATTGATCATAATCATTAATAATATGATGTAGTTCTTCATTTAATATTTGACGATGTTTTGTTAAATCCATTAAACAAAAGTTTTTCAAACATCCTTCACAAGGATATGTTATTTTATCTTTATTACATATAAAACATTTTCTTCTATTGTTTGTCATTGCCATGTCTTTGAATATAAATTTCTAGATGTAAATTAAAGAATTCAATGATAAGAAAAATAGTGTTCCGTAGTAAAAGATTATGTGTTTTCAAAGTTGAAGATTAAACATAGATTTACACTCATAACTTTACCCTCAAAATGAATGATATATTAATCTCTCCTTCAATCAACTGTATCGTTGTGTTTATCTCCCATCCAGTCTTATACTGATATCATCATTATCACTCTCAATCTCAAGGTAGTTATTATGTAATATTCTTTTTTACTCATTTTTTATATTATTTCAAAAGCGACTAACTTACCAAAATGAAAGTACTTGAAAGAGTTGAATTACTAAACTTGTAAGCAAGCAAATGATATATTTGTTCGCTATATCAATCGTACATATGATTATATGGGTATTTTTCTCTCTTTTTATATATGACCGTATTATATTTTTTCTGTTCTGTTGATTTCTCCCGAGATATGTCATTTCTAAGTTATGAACGAAGAGATGATATCACGTAGCTATCTCCTCAGGATATATTGCATTGCAGAGATGAAAAGAATCCAAGAAATAATCAGTGCTCATCGTATAAATAATTGCGTTTTCTTTTTAAATCAACGAGCTTTTACTATGCTTTCAAGCATACTCTTTTTTATCAACCTTCGATAGAACTGTAATATCACTTTGAATTCCTCTTTTATTGATTAGGTTCTTCTAACTATATATTTGATTTGAAAAAGAAAAACTATATCAAAATGAATAAGTAAAATATGATCAAATTTAATCATAATTAATCGATACATAATAGAAGTTTGATCTTTTCTTTCTCAAAAGATTCACTATGAAAAGCTCTAGAAAAATGATGATACTAAATATCTGTGATGATTGAAATTAATGATCTATTTTATAATCAAAACAAAACATTTTACATAATAATACCATTTCTCATCATATTCAGCATAATAAAATATACTTGAAAATATATATATGTGAAAATTCAATGTTTGTAATGAATAAATATCAAAATAACCATAAATATTTACTATAAATCAATTTAATTGTTTAAATTAAAAAACATAAATCAAATAAATTTATTTGCAAGAATTTAGTGAAATAATACTATTATTCATATATGATTTAAAATAAAGTTCGAATGATATCAATACTGATACGATGAGAGATTGTATGAGAATAAGTAATGTGGTATATTCCAATTCAACAATTTAATATATAAAATTAATAAGAATCGTCAATAGATAAGTAGAAGAATCGATCGTATATGAAAGCAAATGAATCAGATTTCGTCGATAAATTATGAAATTATAATAAAATATGTTGAGGAACTTCGATAGAAAATTTATAAAGATATAGAAGAGATTTTAATAAGAAGTTTCCTATAGTAAATATAACTTGTTATTTGGATACTCAATTCGTTCTTGTTGAAAGTAAAAATATATTTTTATTGATTTTTTCTTTTCTTAAATAATATGTAGACGTGTTAATACTCTTTCTTATAATGGGTCGTCTATATTCTATATATATTCATTTTTTAATTAAAACTATACAAATAAAACAATGCCGATTGACTTTCTTAAATGTATTATCTTTTCAAACATAAAACTCTCAATTCAAATAAACATTTTAAATTTATTTTTTGAGAACAAAACATATTTTTTCGTACCCACATGTATTTTTGACAAACCAGTTTGAAATATTCAAAAAATACATTTTTCAATTGATTCCATCATCAAAGTCAATTATTTGATTAAGTCTCTACCAATTTCACGTAATTCTAAACTAACAAAAAATAATTTCTTTTATCTATTAAAAATATTTCTACAAATTTTTTTTATTCAAAGATCAAACAAAGAAAATATTTATTTTGAGTTATCTGAAAAATAAAAGAAATCTCTTTGAAAGTTGTATTAGAAATAGTCAGATGAAAATATTTTTATTTCATTAAAAATCTTTGAAATTAAAAATCAAATTTAATTTTTGTCTCATTTCAAAATTTTCGTTCATTATTCTTTCAAAATTCCTTTTTTTTGTTTTCATTTAAATAAAAATGTTCGTTGATTTATTTTGAAATTTCAAATCGAATTTCTTTTTATTCATTTCATCTTGACAAATTATTTTCTAATTCAATGTCCATTAATTCATTCAAGAAAAATCTTTTCAACACTTGTTTTGTTCAATAAAATTCATTTCAATTCGATTTTCATTATCAAGTTTTTATAAAACATTTTTTTTCTTCAATTTTGAACAATTCTCAGATTTCATGAAATCGAAAAAACAAAAATATTCTCTTTTCTTTTCTCCTGTAAAATGGAATAAAAAATAAAAAAAGATAAAAAATTTTACGTTTAGTGATTCGAATTTTCTCGCTGATTATCAATAATAAAACTTCACTTTTTCTTTTATTTTTGTTTCTCGATATTTATTCAAAACAAAATTTCTTTTCTTTTCTTCAAAGTCAAAATTTCGTTTACAAAATTATTTCAAATTTTTCAATTCTATGATTTTCCCAATCACCAACATAGAGATTTCCTTCATCATCAAAACATAAAGCCACGGGAGCATTCAATCGATTTTCGTCACCATTTCCATCAACAATAATTTCGCCTTCTTCTTTTCCTTCACACCAACGCATTACTCGATGATTCCCTGCATCTACCACATAGATTCGACCCAAATCATCAACAATTACTCCTAGAGGATGAGACAATTGATTAAGATTCCTTCCTACACTATTTCCTCCAGCCACAATAGTGCCTTCTTTTGAATCTTTTCGCCATTTCATCACACGATGGTTGTATCTATCTGATACATAAACAGATTGTTCTTCATCAACAAAGAGAAAACCTGGAGAATTAAGCTGATTGAGCTCATTTCCTTTTCCATTCCCACCTGCCACTAGAATTCCTTCATTGTTATATTCTCCCATTTTCCATCGTCTCACTGCATTCTTCTTCCAACCAAAAACATAAAGAAATCTATGTTTATCTATTGCTAAACCACGACAGTCAATATCATCGATGAGAATTTGTTGCTTTTGATTCAACCATTGAATCACTCGTCTGTTCGCATAATCAGCAATGATGATGGAATGATTTTGTTGATCAATAATCACATCTGTTGGAGAAGTCAATTGATTCATTCGATTTCCTCTGCCACTCCCACCTGCAATGGTTTGTCCTTCTTTTGCATTATATTTCCATTCAACAATACGATGATTATCATAATCAGCAATGAGAATATTTTTGTTTTCATCGACAAAGATTCCTGTAGGGCTACTGAGTTGATTTAATTTCTCTCCATATCCATTTCCACCAGCCACAGTGATAGCATTTTGTCTCCATTTATTCCATGTTGGTTCTAGAAAATAATGGAAACAAAAGATTTTGATGAAAAAAAGAAAATGTTGTTTTTTTATCGAAGAAAAACAGGAAAAGATTGGTTTTCAATGGAACTTTGAGTTTGTTTTCTGTTAAAGTTAAATTTTGAATAAAATGTGTGAAGAAAACACAAATTTTATTCGATATTTTCTGTTAAAATTTGCAAAAACCAATTCTGCAGAAAAAAAAATAAAATATTTTAAATTTTGTATTTGGAAAATAAAAATACCCCGTTTTGAAAGGAAATATGAATTTGAAATTTATTTTTGTTCGAATCGAAGTTTTGAAGAGAAAAAAGATTTTGTTGATTTATTTTTTGTTAAATAAAAATTTGAAAATAATTCAATTTTGTTTTTATAAATCCGACATTTTTTGAATCTTTAAATGAATTTTTTTTATTATTTAATATTATTTCATATTTTATGATAATCTTTTGACATAGAGATAAATTGAATTTTCTATTTCTATGAATAGTAGTATTATTAATTTAGTTAACAAATAAATCAATAGTATTCTCGATTTTTGTATCCTCTTTGTCATCACTTTTCTTTTTATTTTAGTTTTTTAACATAAATTGATAGAAAATGAGAATTATTCTTCTTCAAATAATTTCTTGAAAACTTACTTTTTGATAAAATGATTGAAATATCACTAATGAGCGGTTGTGAGCTCTGTTGAATAGACGTATTTGACGAATTATTTAATTCTTCTGTAATTTTTGTTAATTGATTTCTTAAATACTCTAAATTAATTTCATTAAACTCATTTTCTTTCTGAAGTTGTTGTATTTGTTTATTTAAGTCTTTAAATTTCATTTCAATATCATTAATACATGATTTGATGACATTTTCTCTACACTCTTGTGCTTTTTGTTGAATTTTCTCAATTGAATCTATTTCCCATAGATTAATTTGTTCTATTAATGAATGATTTTGTGGATTTTGTTTTTGTTCATTAATTGTTTGTTTAAATTCATTATATTCACTGGCGATATGATGTAATTCATTATTTAACATTTGACGATGTTCTGTTAAATGCATTAAACAAAATTCTTTTGAACATCCTTCACAAACATATGTTATTTTTTCTTCATTACATATAAAACATAGTGTTTTATTGTTTGTCATTGCCATGTTGTTGAATATAAATCTCTAGAAGAAATGAATATCTAATTGTCTACTTTTATGAATATAAATTTAATAGGTCAATGACAATAAGAAGCGTTGTTCCTTAATAAAAGAAATCGAAAAAGAAGTTTTCTTGTTGCAACAATTACTAATTGTTAGAAAATTCCACTGATAAAACTGATGTAATACTTAAGATGGTTGAATAAAAGTTGAAAATCGATTTGGTTTTAATTAAAAATAAAAATTCAAACGATTTTTGTAATATTTTTTTCAATGAAGGTGTAGGTTCTTAGTAAGTTCTCATCGCTCTACACTCACACTCATGAATGCTTATTAGAATTGACTTAATCTTACTGAGACCTACTTAGACCAGAAAGATGATATGTAACAGTTTCTTTTCATTCTTAAAATTCTTTATATCATCATTTGACTTTCGTAGAGTTTGTTTTTCTATTTCTGTGTGATCTAATCTATGATGGTTAGTTGAATTTGTCGCTGCTGATTGACTCAAAATAGATTAAAATACTAGTAATATCTTGCAAATAAGAATTGAAAGAATGATACTCTCCTGATAATATTCTTTTCTTCAATGCCTTTGAAAATATATCATCTCATCACCGACAAAAACGTTGGATAAACACCGATTAAACACACATAAATACAAATGAAAGAAAAAACAAACAAACTTAAATATGATACTTTTTCTCTTTGAAAATAACCTTGACAAGCGATTTTTTTATTTTGTCATTATTTGTGTGATGTAAAGTAGCGTTATACGATGACTTGATGTGTATTTTCTTTCTATACTTGACAAAATTTCGGCAAAGAAAGGTCGACGAAGAAAAGAAATATACCAATATCGAATCATTATTTTTTTCATTCATATATACTAATGTTTTCGAAATACCTGTTCGTATTGCGAAAATAAAAAAGAGACGTGCCCATAATATGACAAAAGAAAAGATACATGTTCGTTGTACGACAAAAAAAACAGTTAGTTAAGTTGAAATATTCTACATGAAAATGAATTGAAAGACAAGATAGTAGGAAGAAACCCAAAAAAGATCAAATCGCATGATAGAAATAAAGCGATAAAATTATCTAATCCATTAAAATTCTATTAGATTATTTTTTTGATTTTCTGATCAATCATCACTCACTTGAAACATTTCTTGTGCATCATCAACATGAATAGAGATGAATTCAATCGTACTTCATATCATATTCCGATCTTAGATAGTAATCATACTTATGTATCTATATCATGGAGTGAATATATACGAGAAACTCTTGATCTAGAGAATAACATCGAATCTAACATAATCGCAAGCAATTTGTTAATTCAACCAAGACAAGCTTTATAGAGTTTGAAAAATGATGTATTACTGAATGACGATCGATGATAAATGATTTGAGATCAGAGTGAATTAGTCGAAACTTTGGAGAATTATTTTTTATCCATTATTGATCAATTTATTTAAACAAAAAGATTTAAACACGCTTTATGAACTGAAAGTTTATCGTCGATTTTCACTCCTTTTTCATCGAGTGAATCCTCTGCACAAAGAAATGAAGGTGAAATAAACTTTAAGAAAATAACTATAGTAAAAGATACATATGAGATTGTTTGTCAAAATGATGAATCTCTTCTAATACAATCGAATACTGTTGTTAAGGACAGAGATGAAGAAGAATCAACAGAAGAAAACTGAATTATTTTAAAGTTTATAAATAAAAACAAAAAACATTACAGTTATCAAATTTCGTCGAAGCTGATGAATTAATAGATATGGATAAAATTATTCAAGATTATCAACTTAATCGTAAATTTTCTCTATTTACTAACGACTATTTTATCGCTCTGTAACGTATCTATTAAAAAAGACATCAAAATTTTGATGATTTCATTGATACTTATTACTTTGATCAGACGTATCATTATTAAGTAAATAAAATTCAAATGCATTTCTTGAACTATTCACACGATTTGTTTTCTATATTCATAATCTTCTTTTCAAAATACAATTGATGTTGAGTATAAATGTCATCCTTCACCTCAAAATTCAACGCAAATATTGATTATGCTTATGGTTCAATGACATATCCATTATTAGAACTATTAATTCATTGACTTTTCTATAGATCTCTTAAATTTCATTAATAATACTAGAAAATATTGACGATTAATTATTTTAGATGTTTTAAATCAAAATTAGAATAAGTTTCACAATATTAAAACATTTATTCTACTAAATGTTTATGATTATAACAAAAAAAACAAGAACAAGAAATTCTATAACTACATTAGATCGATCACTAAAAACATATAACAATCATAAGAATAAATTATTATATTTATTTCATATATATAATAATCCCTCATTAATATTAAATTGTTTTTTTGAATATCTTTCAATCAGAATATGTAAAGAAGTGCTCAAAACATATGATTCTAATCGTTTACTCTGAGGTTTTTTCAAAAATAATCGTTATGTTGTGGATCTGACAGTATCATATATTAATTATTCTTTAAAGTTTTAACAACAACAATCAATTTCAATAAGCGATATATTCGAAGGATTCTCGATTGAAAAAAATTTATCTATAGAAATTTTATGAAGAAAGAAATGGGATTATGTGTAGTCAATATTAATCAAAGAAAGATCAGACATTTTTATAAGATAAATATTATCAATATATTCAAACTGATTATCTATTTGAACTGGTTCATGGAGATCATTTTCATTTTTAATACTCACTTTTAGTTGAAGCTTTATAGCATTAGTACAACATCATCGAACACTTGCCATTAGTATTATTGAATCACAAAATTCTGATAAAAGTATTTTATCAAATTATATGATGGCCACATTATTTAATATCTATGATGATCGATGTACTCGAGGTATTTATGAATCATGTATCAAATCAAATATCATGCTGATCGATACTGAAGGTTTATTAGGTAATAATATGAAAAGCAAATAATGGGATCATCAAATGGCTCTCGTTTGTTTACCTGTTTCAAATATTGTACTTATCAATGTGACTGATGAAATTAATTCTAAATTTCAAGAAAAGTTCAAATCATGTGCAAATTCTTTCAGCCAAAATGAACAAAACGTCAATATTTCAACCAATTGTTCATTTTATTTTAAATCAAAAAGTTGATTTAAATATTGAAAAGAACCATGCACTGTACTATTATTAAAATAGTTGTGCAATTTAAAAAAAAGTTAAACTTAGCTTCACTAAATAAATATTGAAGTAGAAGGATCAATAGTAAAATCGAAGACATAGTATCATTAAAACAAATAAAAGCAAAACCCAGATTTTATTGAAAATTTTCAATTCAATAGTTGTCTTCACATCTCAGATTATTGTGATGAAGAACACTTTCGTCAATTAATCGAAGATATCATTCGAAATGAAAGCTTGATGTCACGTGTAACTGCTGAACAAGAATTTGAACGAATGTATCAAAAATACAACTAAATTTATTCAAAAGGTGTGGATAAGGATGGATGGATGTAGGTTTAACAAAATACGATCTATAACCACACCTACCCTCAAGTAGTTTTTATTTCAATTCAAATTATAAAAAAATTTCTCTTCTTTTTTTCAAGACCAAAATTCGGTTCACAAAACTAATTCAAATTTTTGAATTCGATCATTTTCGCAATCAGCAACATATAGATTTCCTCCATCGTCAAAAGATAAACCAGTGGGACCATTCAATTGATTTGTTTGATTTCCTTTACCATTTCCACCAACAATAATTTCACCTTCTTCTTTTCCTTCACACCAACGCATTACTCGATCATTTTCACAATCGGCCACATAGATTTCACCCAAATAATTAACGATTATTCCTTGAGGTGAAGACAATTGATTGAGATCTTCTCCTTCGCCATTTCCTCCGGCCATAAGTGTTCCTTCTTTTGCACCTTTTCTCCATTTCATCACACGATGATTGTCTCTATCTGATACATAAACAGATTGATCTTCATCAACAAAGATAAAAGTAGGATAATCAAGTTGATTGAGTTCATTTCCTTTTCTATTTCCACCTGCAACTACAATTCCTTCGTTGTTGTAATCACCCATTTTCCATCGTCTCACTTCATTCTTCTTATAATCAGAAACATAAAGAAATCCACGTTTATCCATTGCTAAGCCCCAACAATGGATATTATCAATGAGAATTTGTTGAGTTTGATTCACCCATTGAATTACTCGGTTGTTTCCAAAATCAGCAATGATGATCGAATGCTTTTGTTGATTGACAATCATATCTGTTGGATAATTCAATTGATCCATTCGATTTCCATTTCTATTTCCACCTGCAATGATGTGTGCTTCTTTTGCATTATATTTCCATTCAACAATACGATGGTTATAATAGTCAGGAATGAAAATATTTTTGTTTTTATCAATAAAGATTCCAACAGGCCAATGGAGTTGATCTAATTCTTTTCCTTTTCCATTTCCACCAGCCACAGTGATAGCATTTTGATTCCATTTGTTAAAGTTTGATTCTAGAAAATGATGAAAACAAAAGATTTTGTTGATTTATTTTAGAAAATTTGTCAATAAAAGATACAAATAAATTAAAAATGATTTAAAATATTTCGATTAGAAATAAATTTCATCTTTTAGGCTTTCTTATTAAATCAACATTAAAATAATAGAAAAAGAGGAAAAATTTTGATTTATTTCAATTTACAGTTTTAATATGGCTATTTAGGAAAATATTTCATATCAAACATATCTGAAATAGAATTAAATATTTTTTAAGTAATTATGAAGAATTTCTTAAAAGTTTAGATTTGCATATTTTTGTTTTATTTAATGAGACTGGAAATCTAAACATCTATTGATTTCATTCCGATGATTAGTATGTTAGAACTTGAAAATATCAAAGAATAAAGAGAAAAACAGTAAAAGACGATTAATAAAAGAAATTGAATTAAAATCGAAATAAAACTATATAACAATGATTTCCAGATTAATCACTTAAGCTTTAACGAAATAAATTGATTCATATATTTATCAGGGAATATCAATATATAATCATAATAAAACAAAGAAAGCTAGTTATGTTAATTCATTAAATTATAATAATCAGAAAAGAAAATTATGAAAATTCTCTTCACAATAAACATCTTTCTATAACATAACACTTTGAAAAGAACTCTTTGCCATTCACTTGAGAAAAATAATACTGTAAATAGATAGATGAAAACAATAATTCGCGAGATTCAATGAAATTCTATATGATTTTAAAATCAGAAAATCATTTGTCTCTCTTTTTTTCATATAATCTATACACTGGAAAAGAATATTTTAATCATAATTGATTCATTCAATAGTTAAAATACTTCTTAACCATTGATATTAATTAAAGAAAATTTCATTCAACTATTTTTATTTATTCTAATACAAAAATATTTGACTACTAGTAGAGAAATGCTTTTTATAAACTAAAAAATGGGACACATTTGTCCCACCGTTTATTAAAGAGTTAATTTAATATTATTTAATATCTTAGTATTCCTTTTCTTACATACTAATATTACTGTTATTGATTTAGTTAACAAATAACTCAATAATACTCTAAATTATTTTTATAATTTTTCAACACAATATTATAGAAAATGAGAATTATTCTTCTAGAAATTTACCTTTTGATAAAATATATGAAATTTCATTAATTAATGATTGCGAATCTTGTTCGATAGAAATATTTGATGGATTATTTAATTCTTCTATAATTTCTATTAATTGATTTCTTAAACGATTTAAATTACTTTCATTAAATTCATTTTCTCTGTGAAGTTGTTTTATTTGTTCATTTAAATCATTAAGCTTTATTTCAATATTATTAATAACTGTTGATGAATATTTCAGAACAATTTCTCTCCAATTTTGTGCTTTTTGTTTAATTTTTTCAATTGAATTTCTTTCCCATTGATTAATTTGTTTTATTAATGAATGATTTTGTGAATTTCGTTTATGTTCATTAATTGTTTGTTTAAATCCATCATAATCATTAATAATATGATTTAATTCATTATTTAATATTTGTTTATGTTCTGTTAAATCTGCAAAACAGAATCCTTTTGAACATCTTTTACAAGAATGTTTTATTTTTTCTATTTTGCTTTTAAAACAGTGTGTTCTGTTGTTTGTCATTGCCATGTCTTTGAATAGAAGTTGACAGAAGAAATGAATAAATCCTTCTCTACTTTTATAGTTCTAAATGTAAGCATTCGATGACAATAAAAGCATTGCTCGATAGTAAAAGCAATTGAAAGAAAATTCTTTGTTTATGACAAAATTCGACTAATAAAACTGATGTAATATCTTTTGAGACTGCAGTGGTGGTATATAATAGAAACATGATCTCATCTTTAATGTAGAATGTAAAGCTGGACTATGTACTTTTTTATTTTTGAGATAAGAAAAAACAAGATTCTATGGGATCAATTTTTATTGTCTGGAATAAAATCATGTTTTTTTTACATAAAGAAGAAAAAATATCTCTTTTTATTGTTTGATATTCTTTTGAAAAGTAATAATAAATATACGACAATTATGTGAGATATTTCTTTTTGTTTTATTATTTAATCTGTAAAATATACTGTTCTTTGAAAATTATTGTTTTTTTCAAATTTTAATCGATTTTTTACATTGATTTTCAACAATACAACTTTGTTTTTTCTTTTATTTTTATTCTCAATGTTTTATTTAACAAAAAAGTTCTTTTCTTTTCTTCAAAATCAAAATTATATTTACAAAATTATTTCAAATTTTAAAATTCGATTGTTTCCTAAATCAACAACATACAAATTTTTTTCATCATCAAAAGATAAACCACGGGGACCATACAATTGATTTTCTTTGCCATTCCCACCAACAACAACTTCACCTTTTCCTTCGCACCAACGCATTATTCGATCATTCCCACGATCTGCCACATATATTTGACCCAAATCATCAACAATGACTCCATAAGGTGAAGACAACTGAGTGAGATTTCTCCCTTCACCATTTCCTCCAGCCACAATTGTTCCTTCTTTTGAACCTTTTTTCCATTTCATCACACGATCATTGTCAGAATCTGATACATAAACAGATTGATCTTCATCAACAAAGATAAAAGTAGGACCATATAATTGATTGAGTTGATTTCCTTTTTCGTTTCCACCAGCTACCACAACTCCTTCATTGTATTCACCCATTTTCCATCGCCTCACTTCATTCTTCACACGATCAGAAACATAAAGAAATCCTTGTTTATCCATTGCCAAACCATAACAATCAATATTCTGAATGAGAACTTGTTGATTTTGATTCATCCACTGGATTACTCGTCTGTTCAAAGAATCAGCAATGATGATCGAATGACTTTGTTCATCAACAATCACATCTGTTGGATGATCCAATTGATCCATACGATTTCCTTGCCCATTAACACCGACAATGATTTGTCCTTCTTTTGCATTGTTTTTCCATTCAATAATACGATGATTATTAAAATCAGCAATGAAAATATTTTTGTTTGTATCAATAAAGATTCCGCGAGGACCGTGGAGTTGATTTAATGCTTGACCTTTTCCGTTTCCACCAGCTACGGTGATGGGATTTTGTTTCCATTTGTTCAATATTGATTCTAGAAAATGATAAAAACAAAACATTTTAATAAAAACAAGAAAATCTGTTTTTGGTTGAAGAAAAAGAATTTATTTTTGAAACAAATTGACAAAGTATTTAATTCAAACAGAAAAGAAATTAGAAAAAAAATTGTTGATTTACTCTTTGTTAAATACAAATCTGAACGAAAAACGAATTTTTTAGGAAACTTATCATAAATAATAATAATTTAAATTTTTTTTCTTTTCTTTTAAAACATATCAATTTTTCTTCACTTCAATGCTTTCGATTAACTCTGATTCACCCACCTGCATGATGTCCAGTCAGTCTCGAACAACTTTCATTTTAATGTTATACATACTAAAGTTAGAATCAAATCACACCTTTTTAGGTATGATTTAGTGACGCCAGTCGTTTACTGTTATCTATCTTCTATACATTCAATCTCTTTAATAGGTAGCGTCACCAAACTTTCCATGGTACTGCACTAGGTCCATGGGAAGGTCATGAAATGGATAGCATCACCAAAAAGAGAAGGGGTGGCAGCTGGGTGAAATTTCACCTAGATAGCCCTGTTATAGCTGACGTCACCAAATTGTCGATGACGTTTCCCTATGTACAGGAAAATTCGAGATAAAGTGGAGACAGAGTTGGAGCGAAATCTATAAGAAAAAGGATGGATTTTGCAACGGAGTCTGTAAACAATCGGACGGATTTGGAGTGCTCCATAGGCTGAGCTGTGCTATTTCAATTATTTATGATGGAATATATTATGGTGATAGATGAAAATTTCACGCACAATCCTCTCTGTATTTCCTGTCGTTTTCTAATATATCAAGTTTTCGGTCTGTAAGGTTCTGAACCAACCTCGCGTACCTTCGCTAGTTGATTGATAACAGTGAAAGAAACAACGATTTATCAATTGTATCAAAATGACTTACTGCATTCTTTTGATTTTTTTGTAATCGTATATTGTAATACAAATATTCCAGTTCCAACCATCAAAATAAGAATAAAACTACATATCAATAATTTCAAATACCAATTACATCGAATATAATCTTTTGATTTTCGTTTTTGTATTGTGTCTAAAATAACAGATTAACATTATGTATCGAAATCTGATAAAATGAACATGTTTGTTTTACCATTGTAAGTCAATTTATCTATTTCACTTGTCTGAATTTCATTATCATTTAATTGTATTTTTTGATTGATTTCCGATAAAACACGTCTCAGTCGAAGATGTTCTTCATAATCCTTCTTTTGAGAAGCAATTTTAGCCAAATCTCTATAAACAGTAAGAAGTAAAGGATCATTTTGTGAAAGTTCATCTAAACAACGATAATAATATTTCTTTGATAAATCGAGATGTCCCATTCCTCGTAGAACTTTTCCTAAAATACAAAGATTTGTTTCACCATTTCCAATTTCATTTTTCATGTCCATAAGAATTTCTTTCAAATTATGTTCATCATCACTACATAAGCACATTTGAATAATCCAAAACTGATTTTGATCATCACGAATAATTGAATTCAAACGAAATATCGATCCAAGCATAAAAAGAACTTCGAACTCATCACTAAAATCACTAAATTGACTAATATCAGCAAATGGTTTTGTTGTAACAACTTTTGGATCAGCATCAATTTCAAATAAAACTTTTTCAAAATCGATCCATTGATGATTTGTATCACCGAGATAAAAAGTTGCAATATCTTTTTTAAAACTCGTCGAAAGAAATGAATTCACTGAGACATATTGTCCAACACTATTTTTAAGATAGTTTAATTCATCAGTTGACATTAGTTGACTTCGATAAACACGAGTAGGACATTGACATTGATGATTTTCTAATTGATTTTGTATATCAATAATAAAGGAACGATATAAATAAATCATATGAATATTTTCTTTTCTCAGAGCTGCATTTAATGTTTTATAAAAGAAAGATTCACGAGTATACCACCATAAGGCGTTGTCCGATGAATAACTGCTCTGAAATTCATGAAGATGGTTTAATTCATTTTGATTTCCTTCATATTCTTTTTCACAATATGAAATTAACTCATTTCGATCATTTTCATTTGGTTTTAATCGAAGAAGACAATCAAGTAATAATTGAGAAAATACAAATTGACCATTGATTCCTGTGGTTGATTTTCCTGCATCATTTACTGTTGTAAACATATTCATCCATACAGGTTCTTCTATTTTCCGACGATTTTTATAATCTTCACGGATTTGTAAGATGAGTTCATCCATTTTAACATGAATACCTTTTAACTAGAAAAATAATCAGTTGAAATTAAACTTTATTAATACTTTTTTTTGTTCACCTTGGGAAAATCATTTGACCACTGTTTATCTTCTGAATTGATATAAACTGATGAAATTTGTCTTAGTTGATGAATTGAAGGAATAATTTGTTGACCGAATTCACCATTAGTAACAAGAACTAATCGATCATTTTCTGATGTTTTTTCAATATAGTTTTTACATTCTTCAACATCATCAAAGGTTTCAATATGATTAATTGTATTACGTAATTCTTTTTGGATGTCAACATTTTCATTATTATTAAGCCAAATAAGACTAAAGCTTTCAAGATGATTGTCATTTCGTTTTCTAATAGATTCTTTAGGAGTTTCAAGAAGTGGAATCATTTCCATTATTTTGGAAATAACATTGTGAATTAATCAAAGAAAAGAATAATCTAAAATCATGTAAGAATAAGTCACTCATTTACCACACCCACGCTTAAACACAAACATATATTATCTCAATTGTCAGACTTATGGAGGACAATGATACATGATTGCCTTTTGACTAGTCTATCTACCTAAGAATGGAACCTTGATTCAGCAAAGATCTCAAAGTCCATAGAATATTTTATCAACAATTTCTTTGAAAGATAATTGGCAGTCATAATCAAATAAAATTGAGTAGTAAAATTTATATGATCCTTTGAAACATACTTCAAATCTTCTTCGTTTTTTTTACAGGTTTTCAATATTTTAAAATTTCTCTCCAGACGCTTGTGAAATAGTTTTCATACCTTTGATTGTGTATTAGTATATCGTTTTTGTTTTAAAAAAATATGAAAGATTAAATGATACCCATTGTCTTACATATAGTCTTTCCTTTTCTTTTCTTTTAACTCCGAAATTGGTGCACCTGGATTTTTTCTCACTTTATGATAGATATCAATTACATTTCATTTAAGACAAAGAAGAGAAGAACCTTTTAAAAATGGCTGCGATTGATTACAAAAAGACAATTTAAAAAGCTGTCTTTTGACATTGTAATATAATACTGACCATAAAGCAAAAAAAAACAAAACACAATTTATATTTTAAAATCAGAAAAGCCCGATAAGAATTCATCGGAATCTGTCTCCATCCAAGATAAATTGAACATGTATATAATACCTGTTACATGGTGCGTAATCGATTTTAACATATTCTAATTATGCTATGTAACGAAAAATAATAAGAAACTGAAGAAATTAGATTATCAGTACTCATCGTATTGATGTATTCATTCATTAATATAGTTCTTATTATACTAACATCTAGTTTTGATTACTTCCAACTAATTTCAACATGATACATTTGAAAATATTATTGAAAAATTTCTTGAGGGTGTGGGTGTAGGTGGGTGTAGAGGCGTGTTTTAGTGTAACTCTTGCTTTAATTAATTATGAGTTATCGTCACTTACACCCACACCCTCAATACTATCCACACTTACAGCCACACCCACCCTCAAATAAGCTTCATTCCAATTCAATCGGAATTACAAAATATTCTCTTTTCTTTTCCTTTGCAAAAATCAACAAAAGGTGAAAAAATTTAATATTTATTGGAATTTTTTAATCGAAAATATCAAAATAAATTTTTCAAAAAAACCGAAACAAAAAGAATCTTTTTTGTTATTTCCTTATCAAAAAATTCCTATTTCTTCGATATTTATTAGACTTTTTCATTGCTTTTCAACAATAGTATTTAACTTTTTCTTTTCTCAAAATAAAAATTACATTCACAATATTAATTCAAACTTTTGAATTCGATGATTTTCCGAATCAGCGACATAAAGATTTCCTTCATCATCAAAAGATAAACCATGAGGATGATTCAATTGATTTGATTGATTTCCTTTACCATTCCCACCAACAACAATTTCACCTTCTTCTTTTCCTTCACACCAACGCATTACTCGATCATTCCCTAAATCTGCCACATAGATTTGACCCAAATCATCAACAACTACTCCTTCAGGTGACCATAACTGATTGAGGTTTCTTCCTTTACCATTTCCTCCAGCCACAACTGTTCCTTCTTTTGCATCTTTTGTCCATTTCATCACGCGATGATTGTTTTCATCTGATATATAAATAGATTGATCTTCATCAACAAAGATGAAAGTAGGGCGATTGAGTTGATTAAGTTGATTTCCACTTCCATTTCCACCTGCCACTACAGTTCCTTCATTGCTTTCTCTCATTTTCCAATGCCACACTTCATTTTTCTTATAATCAGAAACATAAAGAGATCCATGTTTATCTGTTGCCAAGCCCAAACAGTCAATATTGTCAATGAGAATTTGTTGATATTGATTCAACCATTGGATCACTCGTCTTTTATTACAGTCAGCAATGATGATCGAATGATCTTGTTGATCAACAACCACATTAGTTGGATGAAACAATTGATCCATTCGATTTGCTCCACCATTGCCACCTGCAATGATTTGTCCTACCTTTGCATTACATTTCCATTCAATAATACGATGATTATAATCATTAGCAATGAAAATATTTTTGTTTTTATCAATAAAGATTCCTCCTGGACAATTGAGTTGATTAAAATTCCATCCTTTTCCATTTCCGCCAGCTACAGTGATGGCATTTTGTTTCCATTTGTTAAATGTTGGTTCTAGAAAATGATAAAAACAAAAGATTTTGACAAAAAGAAGAAGAGAAAACTTTGTTTTTTTATGGAAGAAAAAAAAGAAAAGATTGGTTTTTTTGTCAAAGTTCACTTTTGAAAAATATTCTACTGAAAAAGAACATAAAAGAAATAATCGTCCATTGTTTTTTGAATGAAATAAAGAAATATTTTGTTTTCAAAAGATAAGAAAAATTGAGAAAGAGAAAAGATTTTTTTGATTTATTTTTTTTAAATAAGAACAATAGTATTTTCAATTGTTTTTATTATTTTCATCCTCACTTTTCTTTGTTTTTATAGTTTTTTAGCATAAGTTCATAGTAAATGAGAATTACTCTTTTAAATACTTACTTTTTTGTAATGAAACAAATAAAATATCATCAATTAATGATCGTGAGTTTTGTTGAATAGACATATTTGATGGATTATTTAATTCCTCTGTAATTTTTTTTAATTGATTTCTTAAATAATTTAAATTATTTTCATTAAATGCATTTTCTTTTTGAAATTGTTTTATTTGTTCATTTAAATCATTAAGTTTCATTTCAATATCATTAATACATATTTGTGATGATTTCATGAGAATTTCTCTGTACTCCTGTGCTTTTTGTTGAATTATTTCAATTGATTTTATTTCCCATAGATTAATTTGTTTTATTAATGAATGTTTCTGTGGATTTTGTTTTTGTTCATCTATTCTCTGCTTAAATTGATCGTAATCATTAATAATATGATGTAGTTCTTCATTTAATATTTGACGATGTTCTGTTAAATGCATTAAACAAAATTCTTTTGAACATCCTTCACAAGGATATGTTATTTTTTCTTTATTACACTTAAAACATCGTGTTGTGTTATTTGCCATTACCACGTCTATGAGTAGAAGTTGATAGGAAAAATAAAGAATCTCGTTATCTACTTTTATAAATATAAATTTAATAATTCAATGACAATATGTTTTAATGTAGATTGAGGGTGTAGGTATATTTGCTAGTGAGTTCTCATTGCGCCATACTTACACTCATGAATGCTTATGAGAATTGACTTAATCTTACTGCGGCCTAGTTAGAACAAGAAGATGAATTCGAAACTCAGAATTAGTTGTGCTAGTATCAATACTAATATATCTTCTATATATGTAACACTTTCTTTTCATTCTCAAAATTCTTCATATCATCATTTAACTTTTCTAAAATTTGTCCTTCTATTTCTGGATGATCTAATCTATGATGGTTAGTTGAATTTGTTGTTGCTGATTAACTCATGATAGATTAAAATACTAGTAATATCTTATAAATAAGAAATAAAAGAATGATACTCTCCTGATAATACTCTTTTTTTTTAATGCCTTGAAAATACATTATCTCATCACCGAAGAAAACGTTGAATAAATAACGACTAAACACACATAAATACGATATTTTCTCTCTTCTCTTTTTTCTCGTGAAATTAACCTTCATAAGCGATTTTTTTATTCGTCATTATTTGTGTGATGTAAAGTAGCGTTATGTGATGACTTGATGTATCTGTTTTCTTTCTATTCTTGACAAAATTTCGACAAAGAAAGGTAAACGAAGAAAAGGGAATATACCAACATTGAATCATTGTTTGTTTCATTCATATATGCTTGTGTTTTCGAAACACATGTTCGTAATACGACAAAAAAAAAACAGTTAGTTAAAATGATTTTACAAAATTTAAACTTAGGTTAATTAATAAATAATGAATTAGAAATATTTCAATCATTTTCAACAGCCTATAAAAAAAGAAGGACCAACAATAAAATCGAAGATAAAATCATTTAAACAAATAAAAACAGTATCAGATTTCATTGAAAATATTCAATTATTATCTCAAAAAAACTTTAATTCAATTCAATAGTTGTCTTCACATCAATAACAGTTTTTAATATATTACAAAAATCTGTTGATTTGACATCTCAGATTATAGTGATGAAGAACAGTTTCCTCAATTAAGCGAAAATATCATTAGAAACGAAAGCTTGATGTCACGTGTAATAGTTGAGCAAGAATTGGAATGAATGTATCAAAAATATAAATAGAATTTTCTAAAGCACAAAATCTTTTTTTCAAATTATAAAATATTTTCTTTTCTTTTCTTTTTTTTCTATATATCTCGACAAAAATTAACAAAATATGAAGAATTTAACATTTATTTATTCGAATTTTTCATGGATTGTAAGTAGTAAAACTTTACCTTTTCTTTTATTTTTATTTCTCGATTATTTATTCAACAAAAAATCTCTTTTCTTTTCTCAAAATAAAAATTACATTCACAATATTAATTCAAATTTTTGAATTCGATTATTTTGAGCATCAGCAACAGAAAGGTTTCCTTGATCATCAAAAGATAAACCACGGGGACCATTGAATCGGTCTGATTGATTTCCTTTACCATTTCTACCAACAATAATTTCACCTTCTTCTTTTCCTTCACACCAACGCATTACTCGATCATTCCCTAAATCTGCCACATAGATTTGACCTAAATCATCAACAACTACTCCTTCAGGTGACCATAATTGGTTGAGGTTTCTTCCTTTACCATTTCCTCCAGCCACAACTGTTCCTTCTTTTGCATCTTTTCTCCATTTCATCACACGATGATTGCTCCAATCTGATACATAAACAGATTGATCTACATCAACAAAGATAAAAGTAGGACGATTGAGTTGATTAAGTTGATTTCCACTTCCATTTCCACCTGCCACTACAGTTCCTTCTCCATATTCACCCATTTTCCATCGTCTCACTTCATCCTTCCAAAAATTAGAAACATAAAGAAATCCTTGTTTATCCATTGCCAAGCCATAACAGTCAATATTGTCAATGAGAATTTGTTGATATTGATTCAACCATTGAATCACTCGTCTGTTTCCCAATCAGCAACGATGATCGAATGACTTTGTTGATCAACAACTATATCTGTTGGAAAGTTCAATTGATCCATTCGATTTCCTTGCCCATTTCCACCTGCAATGATGTGTCCGTCTTTTGCATTACATTTCCATTCAACAATACGATGATTTGCATAATCAGCAATGAAAATATTTTTGTTTTTATCAATAAAGATTCCATAAGGGAATTGGAGTTGATTTAATTCTTGTCCTTCTCCATTTCCGCCAGCCACAGTGATGCCATTTTGTTTCCATTTGCTGGATTTTGATTCTGAAAAAGGATGAAAACAAAAGATTAATATACAATGAAACGTTGATTTTGGTTTTTTGTGAAATTTGAATTCTGAATGAACTACTGTTAAAAATGTTCAAGGAAAAGAAAAACTGTATTTGAGTTTTTGGTGAAGTTTGAAAAGAACTTTATTGAAAAAAAATCATGAATCATTTGAAGTTTTGTATTTGGAAAATAAAAATATGTTTCGATGTTTTTTCGAATAAAAGTTATTAAAAGGAAACGAAGAAATATTCTATTTAATAAGAAAAAAGTGTTTATTCATTGATAAATCTATTCAATAATAAAACATCTAGAAATTTTTAGACCAAAACAACATTTTCTCGTAAAGATATTCAAGTTTTGGAAAGAAATTCATATAAAACAAAGAATATTACAAATATTTTAAGAAAGAAATATTGTTCAGAGTTGATCATTTCAGAATGTTTTACTATATTGAATAATTCTATCATCTCTAAGGAATTTTCTAATCAAAAAATAATTATTCAATATTTTTTCTACACTACTTTCCATTGAATATATAAAATTCTAATTTAAATGTAGTTAAAAACTTGAAAATAATCATTCTAAATTATTTTTTTAATGATAAGACATATTTATCTTCAAATACATTTCATGTCCGATACAAGCAGACAAATAAAACATCATATTTGTCAATAATCACAAAATCTTCTCTAGTATATCATTTATTTTTTTTCTGTTGTGTGAGCAGTACATAAATTCATAAAAAATGAAAATTATCCTTTTAGAAATTACTTCTTAAAATCTTACTTATCGATGAAATAATCGAAATTTCACTAATAAATGATTTGGAACCTTGGTGAATAGAAATATTTGATGGATTATTCAATTCTTCTGCGATTTTTCTCAGTTGATTTGTTAAATAATTTAAGTTAATTTCATTAAATTCATTTTCACTATGAAATTGTTTTATTTGCTCACTTAAATCATTAAATTTCATTTCAACATCATTAATGAATTTTTGTGAATATCTACTGATAATATTTCTACAATCTTGAGCTTTCTGTTGAATTATTTCAATTGAATTTCGTTCCCATTGATTAATTTGTTTCAATAATGGATGATTTTGTGGATTTTGTTTTTGCTCATTAATTCTTTGCTTAAATTGATCGTAATCATTAATAATATGATTTAGTTCATCATTTAATAGTTGTTTATGTTCAGCTAAATCCGTAAAACAAAATCTTTTTGAACATCCTTCACAAGGATATGTTATTTTCTCTTTCTTGCATTTAAAACATTGTGTTTTATTGTTTGCCATGGCCATGTCTTTGAATAAAAGTTTATAGAAGAAATGAATATCTCCTTATCTGCTTTTATAAATATTAACTTGTAATGACTCAATGATAATAAAAACATTGCTCGGTAATAGGAGATATCGAAAAAGAATTTTCTTATGACTACAATTACTATTTGTGACAAAATCCCACTGATAAAACTGTTGTAATATTTAAAATGGTTGGACTAAAATTGGAAATTGATTTGTTTCTAATTTCAAATAAGAAATCAACCAATTTTTGTGATATTTATTCAATGAGAGAATATTTCAATGTCGATTTGGATTTAACTAAAGATTAAGTATAGATCTGCACCCACAACTTTGATTACCAGATCAATAATATATACATCTCTTATCCAGTCAACTGCATTGCCATGTTCACTTACATGAATGAAAATATTTTAAAGAATTCAATTTTTAAACTTTTGATGTTTTGCAATTATTTCGATATATACAAGAATTCCGTAAATATCTTACTTTGAGTTTCTTTTTTATCAGATAAATTTTTCAACAAAAGAAAATCTATCGAAAATAAAATCGTTCATAAATAGAAAGATTTAATTTAGAAAAAAAAAATATATCGAAATTAATAAATAAATTAGATATAGTCATATGTAAGAATAAAAACGAAAGTAGTATATACATGTATCTGAGTATAGATACTTAATAAAAATATTTCTCGTCATTTAAACCATCTTGACGGTGTGGGTGCTAGGTGAATATGCTATTCACACTCTTACCCAGATCCAGATTCAGTGCTTTCATTTCAACAATATATTGATCTACATGTTTATACAAAAAGGAATTTATTCTAATTGTGAATCTTTGATTAATATTAGCGATTATGCTCGATTATAAATAATTAAAGTTGGTTTGTATTTGTTTAGTATTGATTCGAGTTTATTAGAAGTAATTAGAAATGAATAGTACTAATTAGAGTTCATTAGTATATTGATTAGGATAATTAATTGAATGCCTAATCCGCTGTTTTTTCCTTGCTATTGTTCATCGAAACGAACCCAATCGATTTCCATTCTTTGAGGAAAGGCTCCCTCATCAATACCGTGTTTACCAACTCTAGAACAGAAATCACACAAGTTTTCATCATACAATATTAAGAAAAAAGGATTGTCAACAATTCTTACGCGCTTCCACCAATGGCGAGATTCATATGTATACGGAACGGTTTATCAAATGGCCTGAAATACAGAGAGGAATAAAATCTGTCAGCTAGATTTCACTCTACACAGCTTACCATTGTGTCCAATCTGTATTACTCTTTTCCCAAACGAAGATACGTGTCAGAAGTGCTTGTTTTTCATTGGAACCGACAAACATTTCCATTTTGTCTGGTTCCCATTGAACTAAACAAAGAAAATACATTACATTGTTTAAATCATTTCTAATATAAAATACGAAAACGTACGCGTATAAATCATATATTCTATTGTTGCATTACTGACTTCAACCGCGTGCCATTGGTGATTGCTCGACTTTGTAGCAATGCCAGCAGTAACTGTTGTCCAGTCATGTCCAAGGTGTGCCATCAAATAAATTGCACCATTGTCTGGCCACATAGTATTTCCATAAGTCTGGTTCTCAGGTATCTAATGAAAAACGCAAGTCAAGCGCAATTAGCTTTAATGGTAACAATTTTTTTTATGTTATTCGAATTACTCACCAGATAAAGTGAAGACCAGGTACCTTTGGCGGATGGAAGTTTTGCTCGAATCTATAGAATTGTGTAGTACGTTCGTAAGTGTTGACTTTTAATTTCTTATTAAAAAACAGCAAAGAACTTACTTGTAGTCGTCCATAAAGAAAAGCTTGTTTACTTATCAATCTTGCGGATGTAAACCGCTTGTTTTTATAGTTTTCCTTTCGTGCTTCAATGATCAACTGCCCATTTTCACACCATGCATTCTTCCGATAATTATCAGTGTAATACTGCTCTTCTTCATTTCCCCAGCCATTACCCCCAACGTCGAGTTTCCATTTACTCATATCTACCCCGCCGTCTTGATTGAATTCATCTTCAAATGTATGATCTAGATAGAAATCAAAACAAAACAAAAGATAGTTATTAGAAAAACATAAGCTAACTACATGGATACTATTGCTTGTTTCTTATTTAAAAACTTTATTCACATTGAGGAAAACTTCTTTAATTTTCTTTCACAAATCAGTGGACATTAAATTTTGACACCCACTGCTTAGATACGCAACGGTCACGCTCAAGTCATAAAGATAGATGTGGACTTTCGGTGAGAATCTTTCCAAATAACGCTTGCTATTTTGTAGGGAACCATCTTGAGGGTAGGTATAGATGTTAGTGTCAGTGTGGATGCTCGCTTCAATTTGCACTCACACTCACACCCTGGTTTTCAACATTTTTGAAATGGAATAATGACCTGGCATTCCGTTCTGAAATTCTTGTTTTTAGAATATCACATTAAACTTTCACTGTACGTAAAACCACGCTTTTTCTTAGGATTAGACAGTTGTATGATGGAAAATAATAGTCTAACGAACTGTTTACTCTTTGACTAACTTGATCTACTTAACGAAAAATTAGTTTGTTCAAAACTTAGAGTGAATCAATCTTCACATTGCTCTTCACAGATTGAACTTTGTTAATTATATACATTAAGTACTAACAAAGACGATATCTGAGCAATATAAAGGAATTTAAAAAATTTTCTTACTTAGACATTTCTTGCTCTTTGTATCACAGTTTTTACGTGCACAGTCTGAGCTTGACGTACAACCTTGCTGAGGTAAACATTTCTTCGAGCAAATTGCACCACCGCAATCGACATCACTTTCATCTTGATTCTTAACACCATCCGTACAAGTCGGCACTATAACAAAGAAAAAGATAATCAACTTTGTGACATTATGACAATATGAAAAGTTTTCGAGCTGTGGGTGTGGATGCGAGAATAAATATAATGGAACACCCACCCATACCCTATATATATATATATATATACATTGAATGAGTGGATGATGAGTTGTTAGAAAAAGTAGCACTTTTTTTTGAAGAATCAAAGGTAAAAGGTGTATAGGTAGTACTCCCAAGTATACTGTTGGCATACGGAATACCGCCAATCAACATTTTGATGACAAACATCTTTTTGTTATGCTTACAGATTCCTTAAGAATCGATGAAAACTTCTGAAATCTTTTATGCTGAAGTACAACACCTTGGCAGTGATGGCTGAAAAAACAAAAAATCAAAAATCTGGAAAAAATTACCAGAAATTTTGATGTTGCTTTGATTTTTTTGGTGAGAAAAAGTAACCTGATCGAGCTGAAATTTTTATGGGATACTTATCTTACTACCTCCTATCATATATAAAAAAATCAGTAAATTCTAGAATGACATTGTCCCATGACCGTTTGACTTTCTCAGAAACTTACTCATGTCGAGTTTAGTTTTAAATACAACACGGCTATATTAATTACTTAGTTTTTCTAGTTGTTCCACTTTATCCTTCAATTGTTGAATCGTTTTATTAGATTGATTATTCGATGTTTTCAACTGACGAATATCAGCGAAATTCCGAATAGAAAAGAATGCTAATATTCCATATCCAATAATCGATAATAATACAAATAGTAATAAACATTTCCACAGTATCTTTTTAGATTTTAATAATTGTTTCTTTTTGAATTCTGGATGCTGTGGTTTTTCATCACAGTTCATTATTGGTATTTGATTAATATTTGTATTATTACTATTGATCATTATATTGTTATTACCACAAGTATTTTTCTGATTAACAAGAACTAAATTAGATTTTTGACAAATATAAAATATAAATATAGTTAAACACTTACGTTGTTGCATAGGATATTTATCTTCATCTAGATCTTCAAAAAGTTGATTTATCACTGGTGGCAATATCATCGATAAACTTTCAACTGATTGATTATGTGCATCTGATTGGTTGTGTCTCCAATGTTCTAGATTAATAAAATACAAAAGGAAATGAATTAAAACAAAAAATATACCTCGTAATAATTTCACAGCATCAATACATTGAATTTCATCAAATGCATTTATAAGAAAAGTAAAATCTTTTTCGTTTACTTTATCTTGATCGAAAAGAGAATCCATAAGACTAAGTGTTCCACCAAGTGTTGGATCATCTCGAATTCGTCGTGGTACATCATTACCAAGATAGAAATGTAAACGTTTTCGATCATCATTACTAAGACGATCTTGTAATTTCAATATCATAGCACGTAAACGATGATTATCCATGAGCTGATATGGTTTCTGCAAGAAAATAATAACTGTTTCATATCATACTTAGATATCCTGAAAAATCACTTAATTAATGTATAGACAATCTTTTAGAAACTTTATTATCATTGAATTGATATTGTAGAGCAAACGTTTGTCTATTAATTTATAATTAAAAATATGAGGGTGTCTATCACTGTTCTCATTTGTGTGTCTTTATAATCGTTTACTTCTTTTTTTCTCAGCGACTCACCTTCTATAATAGTAGTAGCAAAAGAAAGCTTTATCAATTTAGATTAATACTCTTCCTTTTATCTTATTTCGAGGGAAAAATTATGTATTTCCCACCATGACTCAACAACATTCCTATCAAACAATTGCTCTTTCCACGTAATATAAAAACAAACGCAAAATAATATGATATAGTGGTGATAGAGAACAGACGAAAAAAAAAGAAAAAGAAAACATTACACAGACATATACAGAACAGAAAGAAAAGAGAACATTAATCGAGGAAAGGTTACTTTAGATAGTTTAAACATAATAGTAATCAATATTGTTATGGCATGATATATGTCTTGCCATAAAGAATGCTGATTCTCTTTCATTTCCTCACGTACTACTGATATCGTTGAGCATTTAGGGAGTGAATATTGTGAACAGAAGGATGATTCTTGTTTTCTGAAAGAAGAGGAATAAAGAACAAAAAGGAGCGATAATAAATATATTTTGATATATTACTCTAACAGATTCAACATCAAAAATAGTTAAGACACTTCAATTTATAATTTATGCAATATATTTTTTTATATTTTGCTACGAAAAAAGAATTTAGTTAATTCATGAAATTACAGTGTACGCTGTACTAATTATGTACTAGTCAATAATAGTGTTTTATATTCTAGTGAGAATGGTGTCGACTGAGAAATTTGATACATAAAGATGTTAGATTATTCATTAAAGTATGTTATATAAGCTGGAGACACTGCCAATATCACATAGTATATAACAAACAAAAGTCACGTCCAACTTATTTTGTTCTTTGACTTTATTGAAAAAAATTTAATGATATCAGCAAAGACGTTTGTTTATAGATGAAACAAAAATGTATAAATAATTGTGTTTTGTAACGAACAACATTATTCATGATCAAAAAAAAGAAAAATCAAAGTGATTAGATCTCTTTACACATAAATATATATACTTTGATTTTGATTACAGATCGATTTTTATTCTCTTTAAATATTTTACAATTTTTAACTCATAGAATATGTCAGCACGTATATGATTGCTGCTTTCCTAATTTAACTTGTTATTTGACTAGTGACCTAACTATCAGGATACACGATAGTATAATGCCTCTCTTTGAGTTTTCGATCAAGATACGACGGACTTTTCTCTTTTCTCATCGTAAAGCTGTGTATCTATGACCTTGGTTGTCGTGATATAGTTATGAATATAACAGCAATTTAATCGTGAGACTAACAAAAATTAGTCATATTATGAAAATACGTATACGAAGAATTCGTCCTATTAAAAATAATGCTAACAGTACATGTTTTAAGGGATTTGATGAAAATATTAGAGATGTGTGGGTGTGGCTACTTTTACTTCACATTTATACCTTTACACGCACACTCAAATTGAATTAAATATGGTAAAGAAATTATCAAATGCTTATTTTAATTACTTTGAAAAATAAAAAATATCTCTTTGTAAGTTTTACTGAAAGAAATTAGATAAAGATATTTTCATTTCATCAATAATCTTTGAAAATAAAAATCAAATTTGAACTTTGTATTATTTCAATCTCTTGTTCATTTTTCTTTCGTAATTCTTTTCTTCTGTTTTCATCTAAATGAAAATGTTTATTGATTAATTTTAAACTTTCAAATAAAATTTATTTTTCTATCTTTTATCTAACAAAAAACTTTTTTCCTAAAATCAAAACTAATTCACAAAATTATCTCAAATTTTGCAATTCGATGATTAAGAGAATCGACAACATAAAGACTTCCTTCATCATCAAAAGACAAACCACGAGGGTAATTCGAGTGATCTTCTTTTCCATTTCCACCAACAACAATTTCACCTTCATCGTTTCCTTCACACCAACGCATAACTCGATCATTCCCAAAATCTGCCACATAGATCTGACCCAAATGATCGACAATGACTCCACGAGGATAAGACAATTGATTGAGATCTCCTCCTTCACCATTTCCGCCAGCCATAATTCTTCCTTCTTTTGCACCTTTTCTCCATTTCATCACACGATGATTACCTGTATCCGATACATAAACAGATTGATCTTCGTCAACAAAGATAAAATTAGGATGATTGAATTGATTGAGTTCATCTCCTTTTTCGTTTCCACCTGCTACTACAATTCCTTCGTTGTTGTATTCACTTATTTTCCATCGTCTCACTTCATTCTTCACAATATCAGAAACATAAAGATATCCATTTTTATCTATTGCCAAGCCACAACAGTCAATATTTTCAGTCAGAATGTGTTGATCTTGATTCAACCATTGAATTACTCGTCTGTTCCCAGAATCAGCAATAATGATCGAATGATTTTGTTGATCAACAATCACATTTGTTGGTCGATTCAATTGATCCATTCGATTTCCTTTTTCATTTCCACCTGCAATGATCTGTCCTTCTTTTGCATTATATTTCCATTCAACAATACGATGATTACAATCATCGGCAATGAAAATATTTTTGTTTTTATCAATAAAGATTCCAAAAGGACGATTGAGTTGACTTAATTCTTGTCCTTCTCCATTTCCACCAGCCATACTGGTAGCATTTTGTTTCCATTTGCTGGTTTTTGATTCTAGAAAATGATGTAAATAAAAGATTTTGATGGAGAGAAGAAAAAAAAAGAAATCTTTTGTTGTTTTTTAGAATCGAAATTTAGAAGAGAATGAATATTTTTATTGAACGATAATTTATTTTTGAAACAAATTGATAAATATTTAATTTGAAAAGAAAAGAGAAAAGATTTTATAGTCTTGTTTTTACTAAATAAAAATTTGAAACTAATTTTAATTTAATACTGCTTTATATTCTATCATTCTTTTCTTTGACATACAAATAAATTCAATTTTCTATTTTTGTATTAATACTATTGTTATTGATTTAAATAATAATTTTATCAAAAAGTAGTATATTTCTTAAAAACTTACTTTTTTCTAATGAAATAAATGAAATATCATTAATAAACGATTGTGATTCTTGTTTAATAGAAATATTTGACGGACTATTTAATTCTTCTGTAATTTTTTTCAGTTGATTTCTTAAATGATTTAACTGAATTTCGTTAAAGTCATTTTCTTTCTGAAGTTGTTGTATTTGTTTATTTAAATCATTAAATTTCATTTCAATATTATTAATACATGTTTGTAATGATTCAATGACAACTTCTCTGTACTCCTGCGCTTTTTGTTGAATTATTTCAATTGATTGTCTTTCCCATTGATCAATTTTTTTGATTAATGAATGATTAAGTGGACTTTGTTTTTGTTGATTAATTCTTTGTTTAAATTCATTATAATCATCAATAATATGATGTAATTGTTCATTTAACAGTTGTTGATGTTCTGTTAAATGTATTACACAAAATCTGTTTGAACATCCTTCACAAGTATATGTATTGTTTTCTCTATGACATGTAAAACATTGTGTTTTGTTTGTCTTTACCATGTCTTTGAATAGAAGTGTATAGAAGAATTGAATATTTACTTATCTGCTTTTTTAGGTATAAACTTAAGAAAGTGTTTATGTACGCACGTGTACATAGCTAGTCGACTATGTACACACATGTGTATGTGACTGACTAACTATTTTCACATCTAAATATAACCATTTTACTAGTAAATATAGAATCAAACTTTTAAGTTATATATATTTTTTTGTTGATATAAACTAAATGTCTTATCTTTATAATAATTTCATTTAATTCTGTATCATGCACATTGTATTTAAAAAATAAATCGTAATGTAATATTTTTCATTTATTTGTCATTATATTTCGTTAGAAAATGTTTAATATTCACTGTTTGATAGTACTCAGAGAATAATAACATGAAAGAAATTGCATTAAAATGGTGAAACAGACATTATTTTTTATGTGTTTTATTTTCATTAAATAAGAGAAGCTTGAATAAAATATTATTTATAGATTTCTTTAGAGAAGAAGTAAATTCAATAAATAATCTATAAATCTATAACTAATTATAGGATATTAAAGTTTATTTTTTCTTAAAGACTATCTACAAGACATTCAAAATAATGTTTGTTTAATTTAATTCTAGCCTATTAATATTATCTTCAATTCATTTTTTTATCTTTTTACCAATTTTCTTTTTCTTTTTTGTCGCAACAACAATACCAAATTGTTTTTTTAAAGTTGAGTCTATTTTTGTTTGACAATCTTTAAATAAAAAAGCTATTTCTGACATTTCTTTATCAAATGCTAAAAATCTATTTAACAATTGTGTATATTCAGTTGGTGAATAATTATTTGTATCATCATTTCATGGTTGAAGTAAATCAATCATTGTTGACATTGAATGTTTATTATATATAAATAAACAAGAGAAAGGAAAAGATTTTATATAATGTTTTTCACAGCAAAATAAAATCTAAGAGTAGATTTGTTAAATTATTTAATTGAATACAAATTAAATAAGATATAATTGCTAATATATTTTTAGGTGTTTGAATAAATGTCATTATATTGATCGAAAACATGAAATAAATAGTTGGAAAGTTTTAAAATTTGATTTCGTATTTCATCAACATATTATAATAGAATTCATTTATTTTTATTAAATAAAGATTCCGAATGAATTTGGATTAATTTAGAAAAAAACAATAAGAATTGAGAAATAAATTTCTAATTACACTTGAACATATTCTTTTGCTTTATATATTTCATTTGTTGAATGATTTTCTAAATGAAATATTTAGTTATGAACAGCAAATTTAAACAAAAACGTATAAGGAGAAAATAATAGGTAAATATAATTTTATATAACAATAAAGTTTGATTTTATTAGAGAAATTATTCATATGTGGACAACAAGACCGAAAAAATATCTCTATCTAATGGCTTTTGAGTTTAAATGAATCAGTACATATAAAATGAAACTAACCTGTAGGTTTTGTATTTATTTCATGATAAATACATTTAATAATATGATCAATATTATGTCAGAGTTTTTTTTTGTATCTAATGATATTAATTCTGAATAGATCACCGAAGAAAATACTGAACATAAATATTCATCATCTCAATTTAAATCTGATACAATTATCATTCATTGATTTTTCTATTCAAGAAAAACGATCTTTTATATGTTCACATTTTGTACAAGGGTATGGTCATTGAACTTTGAATGACCCATAGCAACATCCAGCCAGTATTTTAAGTGAAACTACCCATTCTCAGTCGATGTGTCCCTCTTAGGTGGCCTCATTCGATGCAGAATTAAGTTTAAAATCCACTTCAAGATCTAGAGATTTGTCCTAAATTCCCTCAGTAAATATCAAATCATATAAATAATTTTTATTTTATTTTTGAGAACAAAATATATTTTTCCGCAGTCACATGTATTGTTGACAGATTAATCTAAAAATATTTTGAAAAATCGATTTTAAAATTGATTTCGTCATGAAACTTAATCATTTAATTAAATGTTTATCAACTTCCGCTACTTTTAATCTTATAAGAAATATTTTCTTGTAATTCATTTGAACATGATAAGGAAACTAAAGAAGAAATTATTAAATATTTATTTTAAGTTCGTTCAAACGTAAAATAAATTACTTTGTAAATTTTATTAATACATGTCAGACGAAAAAATTCCCATTTCATCAAACTCTTTAAAATCAAAAATCAAATTTGAATTTTGTATCATTTCAGAAGTTTTATTATTGTTTTCTGTTTTCTTTGGATTTATTGGTCCGCTTTTCATTTGAATTGTGTTTTTGTTTTCATGTATATGAAAATCTTTTTAATATTTGTTTTATTCAACAAAATTTGTTTTCAATTCGATTTTTATTTTCAAGTTTTCATCTAAGATTCCTTTTCTCTTCGTTTTCAAACAATTTTTAAATTTGATCAGATCAAAAAGTTAAAAGCATTTGACTATTTTCATCAAATGAAAATACTCAAACAGAATTTTATTAAACACAAAATCTTCTTCTCGAATACTTTCTATCTAATTTAATTCAAACTACAAAATATTTTTTTTCTTTTCTTTCGTAAAATTCAACAACAGATGACAAATTTAATATTTATTTACTCGAATTTCTTAATCAAAATTATCAAATTTAATTCAATTTTTAAGAAAGCAAAGCCAAAAAGATTTTTCTACGTTGTTTTCTTATTAAAAAGTTTCTTTTTCTTTAAGGTTTATTCGATTTTTTTCATTCATTTTCAACAACAAAACTTCACTTTTCCTTTTCATTTTATTTATCGATTTTTGTTTAACAAAAAATTATTTTTTTTAAAAAACTCAAAGTTTTATTTACAAGATTAATTCAAATTTTTGAATTCGATGATTTCCACAATCAACAACATAAAGATTGCCTTCATTATCCAAAGATAAACCCATGGGTTTATTCAATTGATTTGATTGATTTCCTTGACCATTTCCACCAACGACAATTTTACCTTCTTCTTTTCCTTCACACCAACCCATTATTCGATTATTCCCACTATCTACCACATAGATTTGATCCAAATTATCAACAATTACTCCGTAAGGATAAGACAATTGATTGAGATTTTGTCCGAAACCATTTCCTCCAGCTACAATTGTTCCTTCTTTTGCACCTTTTCTCCATTTCATCACACGATGATTGTATCTATCTGATACATGAACAGATTGATCTTTATCAACAAAAATATAACCTGGAGAATTAAGTTGACTGAGTTGATCTCCTTTTTCATTTCCACCTGCCACTACAATTCCTTCATTGTATTCACCCATTTTCCATCGTTTCACTTCATTCTTGTACGAGTCTGAAACATAAAGAAATCCATGTTTATCTATTGCCAAGCCACAACAATCAATATTGTCAATGATAATTCGTTGATTTCGATTCATCCATTGGATCACTCGTTTGTTCCCAAAATCAGCAATGATGATCGAATGATTTTTTTGATCAACAATCACATCTTTTGGTTGATTTAATTGACTCATTCGAGATCCTGACCCATTTCCGCCTGCAATGATAAGTCCTTCCTTTGCAGTACATTTCCATTCAGTAATACGATGATTGTACGTATCAGCAATGAAAATGTTTTTCTTTTTATCAATAAAGATTGCTCCAGGACGATAGCATTGATTTAATTTGTGTCCTGATCCATTTCCAGCGGCTGCAGTAATGGCATTTTGCTTCCATTTATTGAATTTTGGTTCTAGAAAAGAATGAAAACAAAGATTTTTATGAAAAGAAAGAGAGAAAGAAGAAAAAGGAAGTTTGTTTTTTATTCAACAAGAGAGAGAAAATTAATTTTGAATAAAATGTTGATAAACATGTTTTATAAAAAGACAAAATTTATTGCATTTTTTTGTTCAGTTTAAAAAGAGTTTGTCGAAAAAGAACTTAAAACATTTGAAGTTTTTTATTTGAAAAATTATTTTTATTTGAAAAAAAAAAAGGTTTTGAAATTTATGTCCTTTTGAATGGAAATTTTGAAGAGAAAGAATTTTTATTTAAAGATAATTCATTTTTGATACAATTCGACAAATATTTCATTAGGGAAGAAACCAAAACTTTCAATAGGATTAAAGATTCTGTTGATTTATTTTTTGTGAAACAAAAATTTGAAAAGAAAACGAAATGTGTTAGAATATCTTGAAGGTGTGAGTGTGGATATGGGGGTGGATATTAGTGTACAAAGAGAGAAGAATGATACCCACGTCACATCCATACTCCGCAAGTGTCTCTCAATTCGATGTCTAGATAAATATTTAACTATGATAATTCATCGAATGCTTTTCAATATTCAACAATTGATATATATTGACATTTTTCCTAGCAGCTAATATCAAACTCATGAAAGTTTTATAGATGAAGTTTTAAAAACTCAATAAATAGATTCTGATTCGTTTTCTTCTTCCGTATGTATATTCAATATAGATCATAATAAGATGGGGAAAAGCTCGAATGATAAAATTTCTTTAGACTTTTTGTCGTGAGTTAAAATCATTTCACAAAGATTTCTAATTTATGATATGATATATGTTTAATAAATAGAATGATGAAACTCGTATTTGAGAGTTTATTCATTGATAAATCTATTCACCAGTAAAACATCTTCAAATCTTCAGATGAAAATAATATTTTCTTCTAAAAATATTCAAGTCTTGAAAAGATTTAATATAAAACAAAGAATATTACAAATGTCTGAAAAAGGAAACAGTTTACAGCTGATCATTCCAGAGCGTCATTACTGTAATGAATGACTATATCATCTCTAAGTAAATTCTCAGATCAAAATATAATCATTTAATGTTTTTGCTCTGCATAATCATAGAAGATAATATCTCTAATTTCAAATAGAAAATCTGAAAAACTCAATCTTTGGAGATTATTTAGATTTCATTAGTTTCTATTGAAAATGCAAAATTCGAACTTAAAAGCATTTGAAAAGTTGAAAATATTCTTTACTAGATTATACATTTTCGAATACACTTGTTTCATATTAATTCATTCTCAATATAAATCGATAAATAAAATATCACATTTGCTAACAATCACAAAATCTTTTATAGCATATCATCTATCTATTTTCTATTGTGTAAGTATTATAAACTCTATAGAATAGATTTATTTTCTAAGAATATATTCGATAAAAATAATAAAGAAATCAAATGATTAATTATTATTATAGTTATTAGAAAATCTCATTTTTTTCTGTTTGATACATAGAAAAATATCTTTTTAATTGTGATGAAGAAAAGAGAAGAAAAATATTTTTATTTTTCTAATATATCAAGAACTTTGCTATAAAATATCTAATGTGATGAAACTCTAACAATACGCCTTAGATAATTACTTTTTTTTCTTAGAATAATTAACAAACTCTGTAGAAAAATTAATTTTTCAATTTAACATTATTACAAATCCTATCATTCTTTTCTTTTACATACAAGTAAATTTAATTAATAAATAAATCAATCATATTTTCAATTTTTTATCTTTCTCGCTATTATTTTTCTTTGTTTTTAACATAAATTCATAGAAAATACGAATTTTTGTTTCAGATATTATTTTTTAACTACTTACTTTTTTCTGAAATAATTGAAACTTCGCTAATAAATGCTTGTGAATCGTGATGAATAGGAATATTTGGCAGATTATTTAATTCTTCTGTAATTTTGAATAATTGACTTCTTAGATGATTTAAATTTATTTCACTAAAGCCATTTTCATTTTGCATTTGTTTTATTTGTTCACGTATATCATTAAATTTCATTTCAATATCATTAGTATATGTTTGCGATGATTTTCTGACAATTTCTCTACAGTCTTTTGGGGTTTGTTGAATTATTTCAGTTGAATTTATTTCCGATTGATGAATTTGTTTCATTAATGAGTTATTATGTAGATGTTGTTTTTGTTCATCAATTCTTTCTTTAAATATATTATAATGATCAATAATATGATATAATTCTTTATTTAATCTTTGTTGGTGTTCTGGTAAATGTATAAAACAAAGTTCGTTTGAACATGTTTTACAAGTATATGTATTGTTTTCTTCATGACATGTAAAACATTGTGTGTTGTTGTTTGCCATTGCCATGACTTTGAATATAAATTTATAAAAGAAATGAATATATATTTATCTACTATTTTAGATATAAACGTAAGAAAGTGTCTATGTGCACGTGTGTCTATGGCTAGTCGGCTTTGTACACAGCTAGGTACAACCATTTTATTAGTAAATATAAAGTCATATTATTATCTTATATGTATTTCATTATTAATATAAACTAAATATTTCATTTTTATAATAATTTCATTGAATTCTGTATCATGCAATGTTGTATTTTAAAATAAGATTCATAATGTAATTTCTTTAATCTATTTGTCATTATATTTCGTTAGAGAATGTTTAACATTCACTGTTCGATAGTACTCAGAGAATAAGAACATGAAACAGACATTATTTTTTGTATTTTATTTGTATTATTCCATTTAAATTTCTCTTTAACTAACCATAATTAGTATTTAATTAACAACTTTATTATTGTAGGAAATATCCAATACATCTAGTGATATACATATTGGTATATTCCCTTTGATCATGTTGGAACATTCCTTGTATTCTTCTATCATATATATATGGTTCTTTCTTTTCTTCTCATCTATGTATGGGATTATTCCCTATCGTGATCCTATATATATGAACACGCATACATACGTATATGTGCCGTATATCTCCCGTTCTCTCTATCGTTCTTGTTCTTGTTATTTTACAATAAAGATTGAACCTACGGTTCTACACAAATTTACAATTATTTCATCGATATAGAAAACAAACGCACAGATTATATTCATTGAATTGATGCTTGTAAAATGATATGATCTTTTAACAGTATTGCTATAATGCGAATCATTTGTGCTGGATATTTCTTTTTCTTCTATTCTATATATCGTAAGATTAGAAATACGATATATACATATATGTATCTATTTCTTTCCTTTTCCCAACAAATGCAACTTTTTTTGTGGTAGATTCAGAGAATAAATAAGATAGACTTTTTAATGCTAAAAATACTATTCCATTGATTGATAAAAGTCATGATTAACTCAATAAATCAAGGGAAAAAATGAAATTTTTCTTTTCATAATTGTTATAAAGAAAAGCATTGATACTAGAATTTCCTTCGAATTACAAAAGAGTGAGTATTAAGAATGCATCCAAATTTATTGTTCTTTACTTAACTTAATTTTTTTGAATGATTGAGTATATAGACATTATTATTGTCAATATTAAACGACTATGCATGACATCTAGCAAAACACTATGAAACAATTGGTTCTATTACTGTGTTACATATTTACATTCTTGCTTGTCTGATTTATCGTTATCGTTGCTAGGACGAATATAGATAGAAATATTGATAATAATCCAATAGCATATTTTTCTCTTCATTATAGACACTTATTTTAGACGTTTCGATCTATCATCCATATGACTATTTTTGTTGATAATAAAAATGATTGACACATTTTCTACGT
>CAJNOI010000071.1:74009-154147 GCA_905250115.1 Adineta steineri | reverse complement strand
GTTCATCAACAATTGTACTTGCATATTTAATGAAGTAATTCATAAGAAAAATTTTTATTCTATTTTCTGTATTCTCTTTTTTTATTATAGATATCATCATGATTCACTCTATAAAGCTTATGATTATTTAGTTGAACGACGTCGTGTGGCTTCACCCAATTTAGCTTTTTTTCTTCAATTAATTCGTTATGAAAAAGAATTACGTTTAACCAAAGAAATTGATGAAACGAAAAATAATGATGATAAACAAAATCCAATTGAAAAACTTGATAAATCCATATAAAAATAATGCTAATCTCTCTCACTTTGTATAAAGTGCAAAAATATTTCGTGCTAAATATTATTTTTTATTAATTAGGGATATATAAAGCTATACATATAATTTTTTTTTAAATAAATAAAATTATTGACTATATATTTTAGATGAGTGACGATCAAATTGTTTTACTTTCAACAGAAGTCGATGCATTTATTGAAGCATTAGAATCATTTGAACTTGAAGATATAGGAAAACCACGGTAGGAATTAAACTACGAAATAAAAATTATTTGTTTTGTTTTAAGATGGCAAACACAACATGAATATATCGAAAAATTAAATATGCAAGCGATACTTGAAGCAAGTCGGAATATACATGAATATGTACGAGATGTTATAGTAAATAATGATAAGCTTCCTATTCTTGTTTCACAATTGATAACAACGGAAATTTGGCGAGAAAGAATTTTTCGTGAACTTGTTGCAATGAAATTTGAACCACAAGTTACTTTTTCAATTTATATCATAGTATGATAAAAAGAAATAATTTCTTTCATCATTTTTTTTTCTGTATTGAAGTTTTATCATGAAGCATCTCTGGTTAATTTATTAGAAACATTAATGTATCATGAAGATGTTTGTACTGCATTCGATGATCAAATACTCGATCTTGTTGATTATAGTTATCGGATATTAACGGAAATTATACGAAAAATAAAACATGAGTATGAATAAAAAGAAATAGATTTTTTTGTTTAATAAATAAATTATTTAGAGAACAACGAACTCGTCATAAACAAATAACTAATAATGAGAATGTATCAAATGAAAATTCAGAGAATATTAAAGTAAAAGAATTTTAAGAAATAAAATTTGATTTCAATTTTACTTTAGGAACTTTTAACACAAGAAGAAACTCTTCGATTTGATATGGGAATGAAAATGCTAAGTATCGTTCGTTATATTTGCGATTGTTTACAAAAGTAGGTTACATTATTCTATTCATTTGTTTATAAATAATAATAATTATTTATTAGATTACCCATGAGTGTAACCACACGTTTACTTGATAATTTTGATTTTATTCTATTACTTGTTGATTTTATTGAAGTAAAACCATGGGAAAAATTACTTAGCGATGGTATGAAATCTACCGATTTGTGTCAATAAATTTTGATTTATGGATTTTTTTAGGGACATTTACGCGACATATCGATGGTAAATGGCAAAAAATATCTCATGAAGATCGTTATTTAATGCCAAAAATTGAAGGACAAGTTTGGTTAGCATTATATCAATTATTACTTAGTCCACATTGTTTACAAAAATATGAATATACAGATTATAATAAAAATCGTATTACTAAATTACGTGCTCATCTCAATGAAGTTGTTCTCGATCAAATGCCTCATCTTATTCAAATGCAACGTTTTCTTGAACAATTAAGTTTTATGGAACCACCAGCTGTTAAAAAACAACTTGTTTTAGAACAGGTAACGACAAAAAATGATTAGAATAGTTATAAAAATAAAGAATAATTCTAGGTTGCCGAATTATACGATCGGATAATACGAAAATATAAAAATCAATGGCGTGATGTAGCCGAAAAACAAGCTAAAACAGTTTTAAATCCAACAAAAGCCGAAGCACAACAACAAGCCGCACGGTAGATTTTTATTTATGAATCCTCTCGTAATACATATATTTTTACTAGATGGGCAAATACAATGAATTTTGATGTCCTCGAAACATTTATTAACGAAGCACCTAAATGTGCCATGTGTGGTGAACAAGCTACGAAACGTTGTTCACGATGTCAACGTGAATGGTATTGTCGACGGTAAGAAAATATATACCTACTTCTATGTAATTACTCTATCTCTGTTTAGTGAATGCCAAGTCAAACATTGGTCTAAACATAAACCTATGTGTGAAATGCTTGTTGAAATGGCAAAAGATGAAAAATCAAATAATTCGAAATGATAATTATGTCTGATAAATCAATTATTATCCGTCCATTTTTTTTAAATTCAAAATAATTTTACTGTCCTATATTGTTGTTTTTATTACACTAAAAAAACGCACATTATGAAATAAAATAATATGTGATAAATGTTAAAAAAACTAAAATTGATAAAAAAAAATGAATATTTGCTTGTTTTACATAGCTTCTGGTAAAATATAAGAAATATCATCCCAAGGATGACGATAAAGACCTTGTCGAAGACGTTTCTGATCAAGAAAATGACCAATAAAACCTAAACTTCTTCCAAGAACAAAAAGACCATTGAGTGCACCATTTTCAATAAATTCTGCTGATTCTTCAAGTGTAAAACAACCACAATTACGTAAGAGATCGACCATTGCTACACCAATACATCCATCAACATTTAAAATTAAATTTGGTTTCTTGCTAACAGTTATTTTTTCTACTTCAAGTGCATAATCAAGTAATGGTGTTGTTGGAAAATGTTCTTTAACATATTGTATAAGAAGAACAACACGCATATCAGGATTATTTAACTAAATATGAATAAAAAAGAATTAAAATTTTCTAAAAAACTAATTTTCTTTTTTTACCGATTTAACTCGATGTCCAATACCCATAATAAGTTGTCCTTCTTTACGCATTTTATTCACAAAATCAGCTGGATGTAAACCAGTATCATATGCTGAACTAAATTGTTTAGCAGCATCATCAAGTGCACCACCAAATCGATCACCCTACATTTAGAAATTTAGAAAAATCGTTAAAAAACAAAGAATTCTTTTCTCTTACAATTGTTAATAATCCTGAAGCTAAACATGATACAAGATCTTTTCCAGCACGTGCGCATACAATAGTATTATGTGCACCACTAACTGCTGGTCCATGATCAGCTGTAACCATAAGAATCATTTCAAGAAATTTTGTAGCATATTTTGGTAAACTAAAATAATTAATTTTATTAATACTTGAATAAAAATTTTATTATTAGAAACAAACCGTGTTCGAAACCAAAGTAAACTAAGTACACCTCCAATACCCATATCTTCTTTGATAACTTCCGTAATTGGCATACCAGCATATAATACTTCTTGACCACGATCATCGACAATACTAGTCATAAAACTAGCTGGTTTACGGATTAAACCAAGTTCCTATAAGAGACAAATTATAATTATGAATCTTACAATCTTTATCTCATCATACTCGAGCCCAATCATAATCCATTGGTACTGATGGTGGTAATACATCGGGTTTAGGTGTGATCTGTCCTGATTGTACAAGTTTATTAAATACCGTACTGAAATATTTTAAATAAATTTCGAATACAAATTTTTCTTTAACTTTCTTACTGAATTAAATCTCCGAGTTCATCAAAACTATTTGGTACATGAGCGCCAGCTGCTTTCAAAGCTTTATTTTTTGCTACTGCAGTTTCTCCATCATTATCAGCATGTGAACCAGCATGACCAAATTGAACTTCAGATGTAAACATGGATGAACATGTACCAATACACCAAGCAATTAATGGTTTAGTAATACGTTTAGATTTAATTGCATCACAAATATAATATTCTTCAATACCACCAACCTCGCCAAGAAGTACAATAACTTTTGCTTCAGGATCATTTTCATAACGGAAAATATGATCAGTAAATGTTGTACCGGGATAACTAAAATAAATCAATATGTTATACGTAATTGAAAAAAAACATTCAACATACCGATCTCCACCAATTGCAATACCTTCATAAACACCATCTGAATTTCGACAAATTATATTATTTAATTCATTGGACATGCCACCAGAACGAGAAACATATGCAACACTAAAATGAATATTTGTTTTTTTCTTAAATACCATATCATTATTTCTAATTACCTTCCAGGTCGATAAAGTTTTGACATAAGAATATTATCAAGCATACCACCAGTATGACCAATTTTGAAACAACCTGCTTTTAAACCACCAACCTAAATGATTTCAAATTTATATTAGAATTTTTTTGATCTTTAATATTTATTTACAGTTGCTGGTCCAATAAGAAATACACCTTTTTCATGTGCTAATCTTATCATACGTCGTGTATATTGTTCAGGAATACCTTCAGCAATAATTGCAATTACACGAATCTGTAATAAACATATATATATATGTATAATATTTATAAGTAATGATTCTCTTTAATTACTTGAGAATATTTCATTGTTTCAACTGTACTTTCATAGGCTGATCGTAATGAGGCAAAATTAATTAATACATCAGCATCAGAATGTCGTTTCATACAATCTGCCATATTTTTATAACATGGAATAAGAATTTCTTCATGACCCCAATAAAATTTTTGTTGATGATCACCAGTAAATGGATAAATCATAGCAACAACAGATGGTTGTTTACGATGACATACATGATCAAAATCTAACATTCCTTGTACAGCCTAAAATGAAATAAAATATGTATTCATATTATCATCTATTTTAAAATAATATACTTTAGTTTGCATGCCCCACACAATAGCTTTAGTTGTATTTGTAAAAAGTGGACGATTTACATCTTTGTCTACTCCATTTTCTTGATTATGTGTTGATGTTGAACTAGTACCATTGGCCATAGTACTTCCATTCTGCATTTTTGATTGATTTTCAATAGAAGTATTTGATTTTTTATCTTGTTCATTAACATGTGTTAATGGTTGCTATAAAGAAATCGATTCTATTTGATTATATTTAATTCTATATTTATACTTACATTAACACTAGTAGGAAGTAAGAAATTGGCTGTTGTCAATTCAGATTGTTCAGGTGCAACAATCGGACGTTTACCTAAATAAATGAAATATATATATATATTCATAATGAATAAACTAGTAAAGATGATTTCTTACCAAGTGCCATGCCAACAACAGCTGTCATATGAGTTTCAGGACCAAATACATGAACAGGAACACCTAATGATGAACCAACTTCACGCATAACACGTAATCCTTCTTGATAATTTGGACCAGCTCGTCGTACAAAAATCGATATTTTATGTTCAATTAAACGTTCACGATATTCTTGTAATGCTTTAACAATTCCCTACATACAATAAATTATATATCATCTTTAAATCTATTTTAAACTAACTTTAAATGTTGCTGCAACATTAGTAAAATTAGCAATACCACCACCAATAATAAGAACTTTTCCATCTGAATGTTTTTCTTTGCTCATTAATGATAAAATTGTTTTAGCATATTCATATGTTTGCTGTTCACTTGGTGCACCGGAATATTCACCATAATTAGCTAATTCATGTGAAAAACCTAAATCACATATAGTATCACTAAATAAATAAAATACATCGATATACAAATTTAATAAGAAAACTAAAATGGGTTTATTAACCTATAGATAACAGATGCACCACCACCAGCAACCATTGTCCATACGCGACCTTTTGGATTGAGAACGGTTAATTTTAATGATGCTCCTGATTTTGCATCGAGTTCAGCAATATAAGCTTCCTAAAATCAATTCAAGAACAAAATAAAATAAGCTATATACTCAAATAAATGTAAGAAATACTTCAGCAAAAGCATCTCGACCAAATGGTGGTGGAAATTCAATTTTTCCCCATTTTGGAGCACATAAATAATCTGCTGTTTGATCAAGACGACTAGCTAAATCAAGTATGAAGATAGATTTTGGTGTAACAACTAATGGATTTATTTCTAAATATGTAAATTGTAAATCCATGTAAACTTCAAATAATTTTGTTATAAATGTTGATAAATGTCTAGAAGAATAGGATATAGTCGATATTTAATAAAACTTTAAACTTACGATCGACGATCATTTGATACATTTTTTAATAAAGTACTTTCCATTGTTTTAACATCGAATGGATCATCAATTTTAATGGAATATTTTAATGATTTAGAATCAACATCACCAATATCAATTCCACCTTCGTGATGAAATAGTATTACTTCACCTTCTCGATTAGAATAAATACATATATACATTTCATCTGCATTTTCATGATTAATATATGGTTCAATAATAAAATGTTTCAATTTTCCATTTGTATGTCCAATCTGAATTAATAACAAAAAATATATTTTTTAAATAAAATCTTCTTTTTGTGTAAACTTACAGAAATTTCTTTATTAAGATTTTGTTGAATAAAATCTTTTGCACCTTGAAGATCAACATTACCTTTGATTAAACCAAGTTTTCCACGTCGTTTGATCAATTGATCAGGTTTAGCAACTAAACGCTAAAGAAAAAAAAAGAAGCTTTTCTTTGATATTAAAATTTGCTCTTACCTCCGTGTTCAACCAAGTATTTTTAGCGACAAGTTCATTCCAATCTGTATCAGCATCAATACTAACACATCGACATTCAGCTGCTGTTGAACCGAGATATTTATTTAAAAGTTTTTTACCAGTTGCTTCATAAATTGCTTTCGTTGACATGTTTATAGTTGATCTGAAAAATAAAAGATAAGTACAATCACAATCTTAGAAAAGAATAGTCTTATAAGTGATTGGCAACATTTACATATCGGACGGAATAAGAGAAACAATAATTTGTTTTATTGAACAACACTCGACTGAAAAATGACAATAGAAAGAAATTAACATCTTGCCTAAAACCCGAATATGACTCATCAAAGATTGTAGAATGAAAGAAGAAAAAAAATAAATCGCATGGAAATATTCTATTAAGATGTTGTCTATGTGTCGACTAAAGAAGACATCTTTAGTTTATTCAGAATAGAAAGAGAATATTTCGATCTTAACATGTAAATAATAGAAAAGATATATGTGTGTGTAGGTGAAAATAATAAGGTGACTGTGGCGTGGGCATCACGTTAAGTACAAAAACAATGATAGAGAGCTGTGGGTAAAATACGGAATGCACAAACCGTATCCGAAAAATAAAGTGTTCTCGGGAGGCGTATGAATTTGGGGAAGGGTAGCTAAGAGTCCTTCCCCCGCTTCCGAAGTTTACCTTAAACAATAGAAAAAATATAAGTTATATCCATATTACGCTCCTATTTCATTCTATTGTCCTTCGCTTATGATCAATAACTATCTTTTTATGACGATATATTACGATAATAAGAGCGATAACAGTATAGGCATATCAAAACAGGTGAAAGAGAATGTAGAGAGAGACTCATAGTATAATAGCTGTTATATTATACAGCGATGCAATGTACCGGAGTAAAGATTAAAGTGCATAATTATATATTTATATACAACGTCATCTTATTTTAACATTACACATATGAAAATACCTGTATAAAGTACGGCTAAAAAAATGAAACCAATTCTTTCCAAATTGTATCTATAAGCTCTTGTTTAAAAAATTAACTATATTAGTATGTCGACTTATGCCATCTGTAGATATAGAATGAATGTAGAGAAATCGTTGCCAACGAGTAAACATAAGAAATGAAATGAAATGAACTTAAAAGAAAATAAAGAAGTTATTTTGTTTTGAAAAATGTCGCATTTAAAACCAATTAGACGTAGTACGTCTTCAAATCAATCTATAAATAGTACGACTACAAATAAAAAGACGACAATATTTCCTTTACCAAATGCTACCAAACCTCGTTATGTAGTTCCGAAAAAAATTGAAATTAATGAATTACCCGATGACATACTTCTATATATATTTCGTTATTTATCACCCATTGATTTACTTAAAATCGGTATTATTTGTCGACGATGGTAAATATATTCTTTACCTAATATCTTTACTCATTTTTTTCTCTCTTATATTAGGCATTCAATCTCACAAGATGAAAGTCTTTGGCGTTCATTAGTATTTTCCTATGGTCTTCATCAAGTAACATCAACATTGACAAATAAACAACGTATACAAGCATATTTAAATCAACAAATAAATACACAATTAAAAACTCTTTTTTCTACTAAATTTGATGTATTAAAATCCTATACTGGTATACCTAATTATGAAAAAATATTTACAAAATTCTCTCAACAATTTAAATTTCTTCTTGCATTTTGTGATGATAAACATAATGTAATTTGGTCTCAAAAATGTGAAACAATCAAATTTTTTGAAGTAAGTATGTCAATTCGTTGGTTTGAAATTACAAAACCGGAATTATTAACACGTGTACGTTATCTTCGTCTTTTTTCTATTGTTTCAATTAATATCAATACACGTCCAAATCGTACACGTTTACCAAAAGAAAATGAACAATTATCTGATGTAACACAAAAACCTATTCAACATACACAACAAATTCAATCATTATTACATGAATATACGTTCGATTGGAATTTATTTGAAAAAAAATCAATATCATTAACAAATGATATTAAATCGTCTATTCGTATATCAAGATTATCAAATGAAGATGACCTTTTAATAGGTTATTATGAACAAGATAAATCATTTGCTTTTCTTGTTTTTAATATAAATTATTTATCATTTCATGAATTATTTTTTACTGGTCTTCGTTTAACAACATTAACAAATAATAAATCTTTATCACATATGATGATACCAAATCATTTTCCAAAATCAAATGATATTGAAGTATCAGTTTTTATTTGTTTTCGAAATATGACAACAATATTTCTTCGACATCGATTTCTTAATTGTCGATTAATAAATTCGAATACACGTCTTATTGAACTTCTACGTATAACAGATATGGCGAAAGAATTAGGACCGGAATTACATGAATTACCGAAATTTAATTGGAAAACAGGCATTTTTAAAGGAACAATTAATGATCTATTCCTAATTGATATTGTTGTTTTAAATGAAAGAAAAAATGTTTCATTTAGTGTTACTCTACCAGCTACACTTATATCTGGTGATAATGATAATGAAGGTGGACAAGGAAAAGATTATCTTCTTTCATCAAATGTATGGAATATTAAAGCTGAATCACAATGCAATAATCAATTACGTATTAATGGTACAATAATGCGACTTGATAGTGAATATTGTGCTCTTGGACGAGATACACAATCCTGGCATTTACAAAATATGACATGTTCATTTTAATATATATATATATATTTTGCTTTTGTTTATTTAATCTACCAGCAATCATTATAAATTTTTTGCTTCAATAAAATTTCTATTCCATCAAATAGTTTGACTATGACGCAAAACTTAATATTTTCTCCATCATTAAAAACTGTCTCCCAATAGTTTTGTTATTAACTGCATCTATACCAAGGGGGAAAGAACGAACTCCGAATTTCCGAGGATTCCAGAAAACTGTTTTGGATTCCAGGTTTCGCTCTTTACCCCTTGATCCATGCTCACCTTTTATTGGTCATTTAATTTGTACCCTTTTTAAATAAATATACTTGTTTGATTAACTCTTATTTTTCTAAGTATTAGTCAGCAGACATCTGAAGGTCAATAATCATTTTTGATTTCGTTGAAGTGTTTTTTCTATTTAAAAATCATATACTTGAATTTCTCTTAATATTGATTTACAATATAGGTTCAGTAATTACATGCACTCTCTGATCTTTCTGTGTTTATCAATAAGGACTAAACTTCCCTCATCAATAAAATATGTATATCTCGTGTCAAATGATCATCGAATATTCGTACTGTCTATCATTATTGATCTATCACATCATATACTTGGTCCATGAGACAGCCAGTACTTAATATTGTCTGACTCATTGTCTGTGTGTCATATCGTTAAAATCATTATTATATGACTATTTATTGGATAATTCACATAGAAAAATAGCCTTAACAAAAAACTGTTTTTTATGATACATTTCTTATCGAATCGATTGATTCTATATATCATCACTGAAGCTATTAATTTATAATACTTGTTAATCTTATTTCATTCGTTGATTAATTTAATAAAGATAAACAAAGTTATGTAAATAATAATATTCTATCGAATTCAATAAATGATGTGTACATTACTAATAAATTTTACCTTGCAAAGAAAAACAATATATATTCACCTTTATAAATATTCTTCTCAATGATTACGTCATGCATATCTATTTATAAATAGTCTTATATCACATATCTTTAGATTATGTATAAGTGATGAACAACATGCACTATTTCTAGTACTTATCTTAAAGTGTTAATGATGATAGAAAAGAATAATGATATCATATACAGTAGTAATGCAATTTCCTACTTTTCAGAGTTCAAGGTTTGTCAAGTATGTCGAAAGGTCCACTTTAGTCTTTTTTCTTCTTCTTCTTCTTTCAAAAGGTTCTTTTTTTTTGTTTGAGGCAAAGTGAAAAAAAATGTAGACATTAATATAATACTTGTTAATGTTCACATAGAAGTAAATTATTTCATTTTTATGATTCTACATACCTTTTTCATTTCTCTATACCTTCCTATCATAAAGAGAATCGTAATAAAAAAATAACGAACATCGATACTCTTCCCATAACAACACTAATAATAATAATAAAAAAGAAACTACCTAACAACAACCTTTTCCTTTTCTTTTCGAATATTTTATTATTCTGATTGAAAGGTAATGATTTTCTTTCGTTTAAATGTTATTTGATTAATATCTATAGGTGTTAGTACTTGTTAAAATATCTAAAAATATAAAGGTAAAGTAATCACGATAGGAAAGTGTAATTCTCAGAAGATTTGTAGATTAAATTGTGTTCGTACATCTTCTTTGGGATTATAAATAAGAAAGTAAAAATAAAAACGAATGATAGTTGTTTTTGTAAATATAATTGATAGTTGTAGAAAACGACGAAGAAGTGGAAATAATTACTCATGCGTTACTCAATTTTCAAACCATAGAGTCACATATTCTAGTTTTATTTATATTTGAATGAAAGTTGTTTACAAATTTTTCATGCACACTGTTTTCCCCTATGTCACATACTAATAATAATTAGAAACAAAATACACCTTTTGATTAATAATATCGATTATTATTATTATAAACAATAACAAATCGAATCTAATCAGTTTCTTTTTTCTATCCTTATTTATTATGATCAGGGCTTATATCGAAAAGAAAATGATATCTCACATGGGAACACTTGCTATTTATATATTATATGAGAAACGAGATATTTTTTTCATCTCTATTGTAGATAATACCTTATCATTTCTAGACACATACATATATATCTATAAATCAAATGAATGACAATGAATTAATCATGATCATCGGTTTATCATATTTATTTGTCAATCTTCTTCTTCATGTCATATTTTTCATTACAACAATGTTTGATTATAAATATATCTTTATAAACCAATGTTCTAAAAAGATAAATTCAAGTTAGTCGATTTTGAAAGTTATAGAAATAAAGTTATGCTTTTTTTCAAATTATAGGTGATACATCATCATTAAATGAAGAAACATTTGATAAACAGTCTTCATTAATATCGAATTACAGTGTTGAGAAAAAAGAAATTTTACATAAAAAAATTCATTCATTTAGTCTTCTATTAGTAATATGTTTATTAATAACAAATTGGTTCTGTTTAGGATTAGTATATATATTTCCAAAATTTTATCCAAATTTAATTATAAATTCAACGAATATTTGTATTTATCAAGGTTTTTTTCTACATGTTTTAACAGTTTTTCATTTACATTTAATAATATGTTTATATCTTCTTTGGCATTTTTGTTTTCTACTCGAAAATTATTGGCAAACAATAACATATCAACGAATTTTCTATTTACTTATATTTATTTTTATGTGTTTATGTTTATTTACATTACCAAGTATAAGTAATGAATGGGCATCAATTAAATATGATAAAACTTTACAAATTTGCATTGTAAATTATACATATAATTATTCATATACATTCTTTATATTAACATTTATTTGTATTATACCATTTATCATATTAATAATATCTCATCGACAATACATGATAAGTATTAAAAATCGAATATCGAAAATATTTTCAATTGATCTATTAGAAGAAAAAACTCGATTTCAATATTCATCTTATATTATTCTTATTTGGTCTTGTTTTAACATTTTACTTTTAATATTATTACATATACCAACTGAATATAAACAAATTCGAATGATTGTATATTATACTCAATTATTATCGTATTTATTCGATCCAATTTTATATATATTTATTTTTCGTACACTATCTATAATAAGTTTATTAAGACCAATTAATGAAATTTATTTAGTATAAAAAAAAAGTAAGTAAGAAAGAAAGACAATCACAGTTTTGTTTTTTTTTGTGAATAATTAGAGTTTGTTTTGTTTAATAAATAAATGGAATCATACGAAATTTTGCATGTTGACAATAACGATTCCATGTTTTATCACCATATTTCTTTCGACAACGTTGATCATCACGGCTGGCACGTTGTGATAAAAGAATAAAAAGTGAAAAAGGTAATATGTACGGAACATATGATATTGTACCAGAACATAATGCAATTGATAAATATAAAAGAATTTCACCGGTGTAATTTAAATGTCTACCAATACCCCAAAAACCTGATAAGAGAAGACGCCCTTCAAGAAGTTGAACTTTTTTTCCCCAAATTTTAACATCGGAACCATATTTTCTTACATCAAATTTTTGCCAATTTGATTCACGAAATATATAATGACCAGTAAAATGAAGAATTAATGTGCAAGCCATCCAAGTCATTGATAAAGGTTGTTGAACATTATCAGCAACAAACCATCCAGCAATACTATAAAGAAATGGTACATAAATAAGATCACCCCAAACAAGCATAAAGCCAAAATGATCTTCAATAATATCAAATGTCCATAACATGAAATCTTCCCGAATATAATGTGTTAATAAATAGAGATACCAAAAAACTTGATAACAAATCATTCCTGGTGTAAATGCACCATATAAAGTTAATTGAGCTTCAGCTAAACTTAAATTAACTAATGCTAATCCTAAAAGACTTGGTTGATAGAAAAAAACTTTTAAATCAACACCAAATAACATCGGATCTTTTTCACGACCATGCCAATAATCAATTGGACGATTTGCATTTGGAGCAGTTCGTACAGCTTCTGATCTTTTAAAAAGATATAAGCTAAATAAAATTGCAAAAATATTTATTACGATAAAAAATGATATATAATTTCTGATGATAAAAAGTAATGATAGATTATTTGTATAATAACCAATGGGAATTAAAACTGTTAATATTAAATATAGAAGAAGACCAGTTAATTGATATGTTTTCTTTGGACTTTTAGCAGTAATACTTGGTAAAAATCTTGATGCAAGAAATAGACATATAAAATAACTAAGAAAATAACCAGTCACTTTTATAAGACCATCAATTGATGGTGGTTCAACATAATTCCATACGGATTCAGATTTAATTGTCATATTTCTTTTCTTTTCTTTTTATTTGTATCTAGAAAAAAAAACAACACTCAAACAAATACAAAATAATATCAAGTCTTTTTTGTTCTACTAAATGCTCTAACACTAGCTAAATTCGTTCGTTGTTTTCGAACAACTTTTTGTAATCCATCTGTTGGCATTTGTTGTACTGATATCGTTTGAGATCTACTACGATCAAATTCACTCATACGAGACATACGTTCAATCAAATCATGTGATATTTCTCTACTTAAAGGTGGATGAACAGTTTTTTTATATGAACGTGATCTTAAGATTTGTAATTGATCGAAAATTTTTGGTACATCTTCACGCCATGATGATGTTGATGGTGAATTAAAAATATCACTTGGACTTGTAAATATAGATGATGAATTAAAAACTTCACTTGCACTTGAAAATATTGATGGTGCTAAATCAGCACGATTTTTAACATGTTTAACAAGTAATGCATCAAGATGCTCATTACGTTTAAATGTCATTGTACGTAATTCAATTGGATTTATTAATTTTGCTGATGGATAACGATAATTTTCATTCTTAAGTGTATATGTACTATCATGACGTTTACGTAGATTTGTTGAACTTGATACATAGAAAGGAACAGATACAACTGAATTATCACTAGGTGACGGTGATGTTAATGAATGTATTTGATCTGATATTGAAAGACGTCGATCTATTCTCATTGGCTTAATTAATGGTTTTCGTAGATTTGCACGTTCTTGTAATGTCATTTCATTTCGTAATAAATTTTGACATCGTTGACAATCTAATTGACATGCTAAATCATATGCAGTTAAACCAGCATGATTTTTAATTGTTAAATCAATTGAATAATGTTTCATTGCATTTAAAATAGTTCGAAGAATATTAACATTACCAGTTGAACAAGCATAATGTAAACATGTATTACCATGTATATCTGCTGATTGATTTAAATCAAAATCAATTGAATCGAGATATAATCGTATAAGAATTGTTCGTTGAGTTATTATAGCATAATGCAATGCATTAAGTCCATATTGATCTTGATCAGCTATTTGAGCACCTTTTTCAAGTAATGTCATGGCTGTATTTCGTGCCCAACAGTCATCATCGATAAAACAACAATAGATCAGACCAGTTCGACCTTCACTATCGCGTTCTCTTGCATCGCATATACTTGAATCCAGTAAATAACGAATTAAACAAAAATAACCTTTTTCAAGACAATACAAGAGAGAATGTTGAATAACATCACGACCTAATCTATTCATACTCCTTGATGAACCATCAGTTGATGGCGGACGTGAACGTACCGAAGGAGTTTTTGGTAAAGGTATGAACGGATAGATTTCATCCATGATAAAAAAAGAAACGGATTTGTATGTGTGTATGAAATTATACTTATGTTTCTCACCTTCTAATTCACTTTAAAACTCAATTCTGACTGTAAAAATGAGAAAGAGAAAAAGAGAAGAAGAAAAAGAGAGAAAGTAAAAAAAGAAATCAAGAAGTGTTTGTTCCAGTAAGTGTCAACTGCTGTTCCTAACAAACAAGAGATGAAAAAAAACACAGTTAAAAATAAAGAAAATGATAATATTCAAAAATTTTTTTTAGAATTTTTATTTTTATTTATTTTTTCTTTTCATAGTTTTTCTATGAAATAGAAAAAGTAGTTTCTCATCATTATGAAATCAAAACAAAAAACAACAAAAACGATAATATGTAAACGATATTTATATTACGATGATCATAATTTGTTGTTAATATTGTTGTTTTTTGTTTTATTATTCTTTTGTTTTTAATTTAATTTCCTTAGAATCGTAATTTGTGTGGTAAAACACCGTTCCAAAGTTGAAAACGGCTCTTAAGATATTTACGAAGAAGACGTGAGTCAGCATTAGCTTTGATAGCATTAAGAACAACAGCATCGGTAGTACGTTGTGCTTGACGACGTTCATCGCTAAGTTGTGATTTCTAGAAAGAGAAGAAAAAGAAAAATTATCCGATATATTTTTTAAAAAGAAATCTATAGCAAGCTTAAGGGTAATATTAATTATACACTACGTCAATTGAATGAAAGAGAATAAAAGTTTTTTTTTCGTTCATAACTGAAACATGGCAAGTATTTGTTTAGAAGGCTTAATTTTTTTATGAATCAGAGCCAACTAAAGACAAGTAAATATGTTTATTAAATAGAATGAACGATCAATTTGATTTACAGCAGCAGTGTCTGACTAAGAAACATCCAAATCTATAGATGATTAGTTAAGAAAATACTCATAATATTTAATTTCAAGAGCTTTCGAGTGTATTACAAGCACTTAAATCTTCCGCTATGATGTTATAGTATTAGAAAAACTTTAATTTACCTCTTTCTTAGAGTCAAAAATATCTTTTTCAGCATTTTTCTTGGCTGGACGAACACGTTTGAAGAATTTATCATCTAAATTATCTAATTTAGCTGCTGATAAATCGATTTTGGTGCTTGTTCCAATAACATAAATTTGATTGACACGACGTAATGGTACACCGTTTAATTTATGTGGACCTAAAGCAAAAAAAATATTTAATATTGTAACTAAATAAAATTCAAATTCTTACCAGTAACCAATAAAAGTCCAGATGATAAATGTTTAACAACGACGGCACGCTATAAATATAAATTAAGATTAATATGAAAAAAAAAATCAATTGAATCTTTTTACTTTTCCGGCATGTTTACCAGCAACAAGAATAACAACACTACCGGGTGTAAGTGTTGATCGAAAACGACGTGGATGACTGCTGAATTTCTTTCGTTTAACGGAGAATTTCTTTGGTCGTTCTTCAGTTGGATAGTAACGAGGCTAGAATTATTCAAAAAATTACTAAATTGAAAAGAATTTCGAATCAACATACTAATCGTTTAGATCGTACGAAACGTTCTTTTCCATTACGATCACCACCAACTGGTTTCTTTTTAAGGGCTGGTGAACGTCTTTTCTTAATACTACCAGCGGTTTTTTTGGTTTTATCACCTTGTAATTTGGCTTGGTCACCTTTCCATTTATTTATACGATATAATGCACGTCGATGGAACATACGACCACGTGAAAAACGCATAAGACCATTGTTATTTAATTCACGATTTGCATGTGAATTAATAACTTTCTTTCCAGCTGCTGTTGTTCGGGGTTTTTGAACTTTTGAACCAGCACCACGTGTACCAGCTAATGTTTGTTGCGTTGTGGTGGTTGTTTTAACAACAGTAGTTGTTGTCGTTTTTGTGGTAGCTTTACCACCTGATGTTGCAGTCTTAGCCGATGGCGTAGACATTGTTGGAATTTATATTTCTAAAATAAATTAAATTTGAATTTCAAATCAAAATAAAAAAAGTTATTCAATTTTTATTAACAAACGAGAAAAAAAAGAAAACAACTAAATATGGATCTGATGATGTTTACATACATAGAATATATTAGGTAAAATAATCCTCCAATCAAATATGAGACATTTTCGAACATTGATCTCAATGACATAATTATTATTAAAATTAATTTTAACTATTTTCATATTTAAACTTATTATTGAATTGATTATTTAATTTCAAAAATTTTATATTTAATACAATGTTTTATATGATTGGTAGTTCGTTTGATATGATGATTCATCGATTTCAATCACTCATTTGTTCTTTTACTTTTTATTCTCATAAAATGGAAATCTAAATCAAAAAATAAATAAAATTGAAATCACAAATATATCATGTTATTCTAAACACAATTAGAATTAATTTTGATATTATTATAGAATGAATAATATTGTGTAACTATATATTTTATTAAATGTCTATGACAAGCAGATGAGTGACGCTTTCCAGTTAGCTGTTGATGATTCTCCGGCAGAAATCTATATATTTAGCAAAAAAAGAATATGTATTGGGCACAGCAACTCTATCATCACTTTTCATATACATATATGCTGTCTTCTTTTATTTTTATGGCCTAGAAAAACATTGTTTTAGATGGCATAAGAAAATTTTGCTTATCTAAATTAGTAAGAATTATCATTATTGATTTTTTTCTAGGCAAGGATTCGAAAGAAGTTCAGATTGTTTTGTTTGTTTGTTTGTTTGCTGTCTGTCTATATTACAACTCAATACTTTAATCAACATAAGTAAACAGTTTGATTAGCTACATAATACATTATAGGATGTGTTAATGTCGAAAACAAATTTCTCGCGAAAGTTTGTTGATATTGGTAGATCTTGATTTATACAATTCATGAGAATATATCTAATTGTTTGAATGGCCTTGCCATTGAAGATATAAGTAGAAGACAGATCTTGTGCATCTAACTCAGACTTCGAGGCCATTTCTGACGTCAGCAAAAGTAGTGGGAGTAGAACTTGTGGAAATCTTTTTTTTCTTCTTCTTCTTCTTTTTTCTATTCAGTAATACCATCGACGCCTAATAATCATTACGGATGTATGCGCCGAATCAACATGACATGTCGATTAAAGTAAGACTAAGACAAGTATAATTTTGATGCGATACTATCGGAAATACACAGCTTGACATACAATGATGCTAGTGTGTGTGTATGTATGTATGTCTGTATATATTAAGACATGAATCTAAAAGGAAGAGGTGATCATAGCAGGACAGCAACAAACGACTTGTTGTCCATAATTGCTATACGCACATAGAAACACTACTGTGCCATTTGTTCGCTTCTCGTTTTGTTAACGGGCTCTCTGATAACGCGAATACAAGCAGTCGTTACGAGACAATAACGAGTTGTTGGCTTATATGCATAAAAAAAGTATAGAGAGAAAGCAAGAAAGAAGCAAACCGTAATTCTTTCTCTTTCCTTCCAACTTGTTACTCTCTTGCCTTCTTTTTTGCATTGATAATAATTGTTCGCATACTGTACCAAGCTTTTCTGTTTCGGGATGTTACTATTCAATATATATAAACGTGAGAAGAAAAAAACATAACTTCTATATTTCTTACGTCGATATTTTTTGTTTCTCGTCTTATATATTTTTGATATTGTTTATATTTATTTTTTAAGAGTTTTTAATTAATATTATATTCTATCTTCCTATTAATACGACACAATGGTACTTAAATTACCAGCACTTGAATTTACCGAAGCACTTACAGATTCGCCTGAATTTCGTGAAAAATTACGTCAACATGAACATGAACTTGAGAATACATCAAATGCTATAAAAACATTAATTAAAAAACTTAATGAAGTTATGGTAGCAAATAAGAGTATGTTTTTCAATTATATATTATGAAATAAAATAGAATATATGTATATCCCTATTGTTCAATATAGCTTTATCAAAAGCATCACGAAGTGTTGCTGAAACATTAAAAAGTTTTAAATTTTTTGTTGTTGGCAGTAAACAAACGGAAGAAGAACGAGATATAGGTTTGTTTGTATAGTCAAAATTTTCGTTTAAATTTTTATTTTAAATATTATAGAATCATCACTTTCATATATGGGTGAAGTATTACATCGAATAGAAGAAGCTCGAGATGCACTCGTAAATTCTATAAATAAGAAATTTTATGTATATAAATATTATTTTTCTTTGTTATAATAGAATGCATCATCTGAAACTTATTTAAAAAAATTAGATGAATTTCGTAAAACAACAATTGGAAAAGCAAAAGTTTGTTTAATTATTATTGTATTTAAGAAAATACAAAGTTTTTGTTTTTAGAATAAAAAAAAAGAGTTTGATAAAACAACACAACGTTATTGTACAATGATTGAAAATAATGCAAAAATTCCAACAAAACGATCTGATTTATTTCAAGAAGTAAATTATATTGATTATTTTGTTGTATTTAATTCATTTTCATATATTATATATATAGGCAGATGCAAATCTTCAAATGCAAACAAAAAAATTTCGTGAAGAAACACTTGAATATGTTTTCTTATTACAACAAGTACAAGAAAGAAAAAAATTTGATTTTGTTGAAACAGTAATTTATATATAATATATACATAAATGTTTTTATTTTGAACAAACTATTTATTTAGTTATTAGCTTTGATGCTCAATTTTCTATCATTTTATCATGCAGGTAAATAAATTAATTTATTATAGATTGATTAATTTATATATTGAATTATTTTAGGACAAGAAATTTATAAAGAATTTGATTATTTTATTCGATTTTTACATCATCGTGTTTTAAAAGTAATAAGACTAAAAAAAAAAAGGAAATGATAATATATTCTTTTATTTTAGTGTCGAGAAAATTTTGATTGTTTTCAACGTGAAGGTGAAGAATTAAAATGGAAAATGTTAATGGTTAGATAACGAAAATAAATTTAATTTAAATATTTATTTCTAAAAAAATTTCTAGCGACCAGAAGATCATTTATTGAAAAATCAAGAATTTGATCGTGAAGGTTATTTATTTCTTATTGAACGAAGTATAGAAAAATAGATATAAATATATATACAAATATTGAAAGAATTTTCTCTTCAGATAAAATTATTGGTACAACAACAACAACTAAGCATTACTGTCAATATAGAAAAGATATTGCTTTACTTCGAATGATTAATTTTACACAAACAAGTACAAAACAGGTATTAATAATACACAACTACTTTCAAGACTTGACAAGGCGTTAGAATTTTGAAGGATAGTTTTATCCTACAGTTGCTTAGATTACAATCGATATCGATTAAGATACGAATATTAGCGTAGCCATTGGGATAACATTTCAGATCGTATCACTAAAGTGACATATTTTACCCCTAAGAGTAGAGTCCTGGTTTTTCTAAGTATGGAGACATATTTTTATTTGATCATTTTAGTTAATTCCGTATGATGTATATGTTCGTCATTGTCTTGTTCATCCAGCTGATGAAAAAGTAGACAAACGTTTTATGTTTGATTTACATGGTATTGAAAAAGGTGGATCATCGGATAAAATGGCTGCATTTACATTTCAAGCAACGACTGAAGATGATTTTGAAGCATGGGTGTCTATTTGTGGAGGACAAATCAATATATCGAAACCACAATTATCGTCGAAAACAGAATTACAAAGTAAAAGTTTATTTCAGAAAAAACAAAAATACATAAACAACTTTTAAATAGATGAATTGGATGATTCGGGTATTGATTTCGTTAAAAAATGTATTCAAGTTATTGAACGACGTGGTCTTGATGAACAAGGTCTTTATCGAATTGTTGGAATGCAATCAAAGGTTAATTCTCTTGTTGCTGGTCATTTTGGTAATTCGAAAAATCATTTCCTCTATTCATAAAATCTATATTTTATTATTTTATAGATGCACATAAAACACTTGCACAACGACTAGCAACACCCGTTGAAGAAGATATGGAATTAAAAACTATATGTTCAGCACTTAAACTCTATTTACGAACATTAACAGAACCTGTTTTTACATTTAAACTACACAATCGATTTATTGAAGCTGCAAGTAGGATCATAATCATCATAGATAAACTTTGTTTGTAAAAATATTATATAAATTTAGTGATTGATGATAAAGCTGATCGTATTCGAACACTTCATAGTTTATTAAAAGAATTACCAAAAGAAAATTATGAACTATTATATATTCTTATGACACATTTACATAAGTAAATAATTTCTAATCTAACAATAATTTTTTAATAAAATCTTATTATTATGTCTATAGTGTATCACAACATAAAGATAAAAATCTTATGACACCCGTTAATTTAGGTGTTTGTTTTGGTCCATCATTACTTCGTCCAGAATTTGAAACAGTTTCATCTATCTATGATATTAAATTCCGTAATGCTATTGTTGAATTAATCATAGAACATTATGAAAAAATGTTTCAACCAAATCTTGAACAACAAGATATTGATGAAATGGTTGGTGCAAGTGAAAATGAACAATCTGCTGTTGTAAATTTAAGTGCTTCATTATCATCCTTAGCTGTAAGAATTTTATGAAAAAAAACGAATGACTATGGTCAATTCTATTCTTTTTTTTTAGTCTATTACAAGACGAGCACCACCACCAACTAGTGAAATGTTAGAAACAACAGCTGATGCACGTCGACGAGGTTTATATAATCCTGATTATTATATAACTGAAACGAATAAACATCTGTTTCCACCTATGGCAGAAGACAATACAAGAAAAGAATGTGAGAATTTATACAATTCTATAGAATTGAATAGAACAATATGTTCAGTATTTAAATGCAAAATTTATAATCGTATGAGAGATTGAATTTTCTATTCGAGGTAATGTCGAAGTTACATTAGGCAAAAAAATTTGAGATATTTTTTCAATTAAATAGTAATTATTTAATAATTCATAAATTAGTTCGTAAACATCAATATGATACTCTTAGTTTTATAAATAAATTTCAAGGGTAGAAAAACATCAGGAAAATTGTTTACATGAATAATTAATACATTTCTAATATGATTCAATTACGATCAAAAAAACAACTTTTCTAAGTTTCCTAGAATCGAATTATTTGTTTACCTGGTATTTTCCTCACAATTAAATCGTGTCAAATTATTTTTATAATTTCAATATTTTTCTTTGTTTATAGCTAGCTCAAGTAGCAGTTTGGAATCTCTTAGTAATATATCATCAACTAATACTCAATCATTACATAGTATGTATTAATTTTGAATAGACTTTTTCTTTTTCTGATACTATAATTTTCTTATATAAGGTTCTAATCCATTCAGTGGAATTAGTAGTCATTTACGCTCAATTTCATCATTATCTTTTACAAAACAATTCTCATTACCTGAAAGTCAAACTCGTTTATCAAATACTAGTATGAATCTTTCAACATCATCAAATATCGAACCAACAAGTCCTTCACCTACAGGAATAAAATCAATACATACACCTCAACTACCAAGTCCGACATCGAAACCGTTCGTACATTATTCAATTTTTTGTACAAAAAATGTATATTAAATATTTCTTTATTAGACAAACTCGTGCTGTAACATTATATCCTTGTACTGCTGATAATGATTCAGAATTATCATTTCATTCAAATGAAATTGTAACTGATGGTGAGTCTAATAAAAGTACATTAAGAAGAATAAATAAAAAAATAAAATTATTCTATTTTTAGTTCGAACATCACGAGAATCTGGATGGGTAAGTGTAATTATATTATATTTTTTTAAAATCGATATTTTGTTTTTGTCCCTTTCCCATAATTTAGCTAATTGGTACAATTAATGGTAAAACTGGTTTAATTCCCGAAAATTATATACATTTTACTAGTGGTGTATGAAGCAATACTATATATTTTTCTTGTTGTGATATCATATATATCTCTTATTGATCGATATTTGACTCTAGTCGATTTGAATCACAAATTAATCTCATTTGAATAACAAAACAGAAAAAAAACTATATGAAAATATTTATTTTGTTTGTTTGTGTGTGTGTGAAAATTAATCTTATTTTATTTTATTTTGTATATTGATCTCAATTATTATTCAATATTTGGTGTGTGTGAAGTTTTCTTATTGACTGATACTCTTTTATTTTTATTTACTATATATAAAAACAAAAATTAATATTTTATCTGATCAATTTTTTTTTGTTAATATATAAACAGACTTTCTTTTCTCAATAATAATGCTCACAACCTGGATATATTTATATTGATATGTTTTTTTTTATACTGTATATGAAACAAAAAGGACATCGCTTCAAATTAATCTTTGCTTCAATTCTGTTTATAACATTCCGATAAATTCAAACCGAGACTAATAATAAATCAAATAGTGTTTCATTTTTCTAAATTGAATTAATAGGTCTTGAATTTTTTTATTATTTTCATGGTCATATTACTGACGAACATTTTTGTTATCCTTCAATCGGCAAGTTGACACCCGAAAATTATTCATACTTCACATAAGAATAAACAAAATTAAAGAAGGGGTTGCATACATGTACTTATATAGAGAGAGAGAGAAAGAGAGACGCTGCATATTTGTAAATGGCAAAACATAGTTATGCTTATCTCACCTGTAATCAATCAATTATTTAAACTGTAAAATATCCATCATTCGAACGATGAAAATGTGAATTATTTCAAAAAAGTAATCAAAAAGCATAGTAAGCAGTACAAATGAGTAACAAAAGAAAATCTTCTTCTTTTTTTTTATTTACGTTTACCGCTCACGTACGGATGATTAAATACTTCTTCAGCATTCGGACGTCGACGAGGATTTGCACGTAAACAACGTTTCAATACATCACGTAGTTGTTTATCAGGATGACTTGGTATAGTTATATCTCGTCGTAATTTACCTAAAAAATTTAATTTTGCTTCATTACTACGTAGAGATTGTAATGGACGATAACCGAATGCCATTTCAAAAAGAATAACACCAAGTGCCCATATATCAGCTTTGTAACCTGTTTTTGATCGTGAACTCATACCGATACGAGAATTAACCATTTCAGGAGATACATAATCTATATAAAATAGTTACGTTTTTTTTTTGCTAAATTTTATCATTTTTTCATATCTACCTGGTGTGCCTGCAGCGGTTTTTAAACGACTAGTTACATTTGGTGGTAAATGAAAACTAATTCCCATATCAATCAATCTTAGAACTGATCCATCAGCTCCAAGCTGAATGAAATTTTCAGGTTTAACATCACCATGAACAATTCCTATTGAATGCATATAATAAATTGATTCAACCATTTGTGACCAAAATCTATGTGCTTGAGATGGTGGTAATGGTTTTCCACTAAGTACATGATCCATAAGTGTATCACGTAGTGTTTCACCACGTTCCATAACAATAATTCCATGACGTTCATTATGATCATGATTTAATACACGTATAATATAAGGATTTAATGGTTGTAAATATAAAAGCATTTGAAGTTCTTTCCAATATGATTGTCGTCGAGATTCAGTATCTGCTTTGACAGAATATGATCCATGAAGAAAATTGATTATTTTAATAGCTACTGGCCGACCATTTCGTAAATCTCGACCACCATATACAAGACTATGAAGACCATGGCCGATTTGTTGCTCAATGCGATAATGAACACCACGAATGGTCATACGTCGACTGCTTGCCATTGAGCAACACTAGTTCTTAACGATCTCTATTCGCTTGTTATGTTGATGCAAAACATGGCTATTAAGGTAGACGTATACACATTTAAAACAACTGAATGTTAGAAAAAGAGAATGTATACGAAACCTTCAGGTCGCAAGGTTGCTTACTGTACAACAACGAATAAAAAAAAAGGAAGGTTGAAAAATGAGACATCGCCAGAATGAGTGCAGCTATCCATATCATTGGGTTTTCTCTCTCTCTCTCACTCTCTCTCTCTGCCTCTCTTTCTGTCATTCTGTGTGTCTCCTCATCTTGTCACATCAATCAGGAAAATCAAGGTTACTTTTTCATACTTTTTAACATTATTTTCTTTTTTGATTTAAATAAATATGCAAATTATTATTTAAATTAAAAGAAACTAATACTGAAATTATTTAAATTAGTCAATGGAGATATTTTATTTCTCAAGGTTATATTCTTATAAGATAAATCATATTATACATGATAAGACATCTTTTTTAATAGACATATTCAAGTTCATTTTAAATCAAATAGACATTGATAGATATCATATTAAAAAAAAAGTAAATGCGCCTATGATGTAAACGATCTATATTTCGAGAACCATTTGATAAGAACATTATATATATATACATTTCATTTAATCGATTGATTAAGGTCATATTATTTCGTGTTTTTTACGAAATAAATGTACATATTAACATTGATTGTTTCATAATATTATTTATTTTTTCATATATATAAAAAACAATAAAAATCTTTGCAAAAAAAATATATACAATAATGATAGAATTTTAGCTCATCATATCGCCCCGTTTTGGTTTATCGTTGACTAAAATAGATATGAATAATATATATAAATTTTTTTTTAATTCGAAAGATAATATTTACCTTTCGATAAATCACAGTATTCACCATAAATGCCTTCTGGACATATACATTTACCTGTAACTGGATGACATACACCAAGTCCACATGGTTTACAGATATTTTTACATCCGATACCCCAATGTTCAGGTGGACACATCGAATATGAAAATGGTGAACCATCGACTTCTATAGTACTTATTGTTACAGATTTAGTTGTAGATGATTGTGTTAAGATTTTAATAAGAGTTGGAGTTATTATTGCTCGAGATGTTGTTAACATTGGTGATGTATTTGATAAATTCATTTTATCATAATGATTATTCACAGTCGTAGTAACAACAACCGGACGAATAAATTTATTGAGTAGAAATATTCCCATACCAATAAGTAGTAATAAAAGAAGAGAGATAAGACATGCATAGAAAACTAATCGTTTATTTTCAAGATAGTATAAAATAGATGATTTATTATGAGAAGATTTTTCATCATCGTTCACTGTTTCATCTTTAATATTATCAGATAATTTTCCATCAGTTTGTGGAATATCGATTAAACTTTGTTTAATATTATACTTGAAAAAGAAAAATATAGAAGAAGAAAATCTTATCAAAAAAATAAATACTTACATTTTCAAAACATTCAATTGGATTATCATATGTATGTGAATATGTATTATCATAATGTTCAGCATTATTTATATATGATAATGATGTAGCTGATCCAATATCTTCAGCTATTTTTGATTCATATAAAAGAAAATCACACAAATTAACGGATGGTATTGGTAATGGTTTTAAATAAGGATGATATAATTGATTTCTAGTTGATGAATATGTTGTACGAACATAAGTTCGATTATTATATATTGTATGATGCCTATCAAACGCATTGATGGTCTGTGTTTCCATTTGATCGTGAATAATTACCGTTACAAACACAAAATTAATTTTATGGAATATCTTAAATATGAAAATTGAAATTAACTAATAATAAAAAAAGGTTATAGGTTTAATACAATTCTTTTTTTTTTTGTGATAAATGAGTTGTCTAGTATTTCTTTTCTTTTTTTTTTCTTTTTTGATCAATTATATTTTGTAAATGTCAGAACAACAAAACTGCATATATGATGATGAGGCCGCCTACCCATGAAAAAAGAGAAAAGAATCACTTTTTTTCTCTCTGTCTTCTTCGTTACTGCTTCATTTTTATATTGAGACCAATTCGTTATGGTGCTTTGTCGATGAAAAGAAAACAACTTATTGAAAAAAAAAAGAAAGTTCTATTCTTTTATTTTGTCTCGATTTGAAAAATCATATGAACATTTGACTTAATCGAAACCTCGAAATGCCTCGCTTGAAACTATCAAGTGTTAATAAAGCATTGTGAATATTTATACACACATAGAGAAGAAACCTTATGATAACAAAAATGTAACAAAAAAAAAGAAGAAGAAGGAGGGACTAAGATATATATATAGTTATACAAAAGTTATTTATAATTCGGATTAAAAATTCTCTATATAAGGCTTTGAATCAAAGATATATACAAGGAGAAATGTAACATAAAATACATTAACTAATCGATAGCTGCGTTTTGTTAATTTTAAACATATAATTGTCCTGCATGTATGTATGTATGTATGTACATATACGAGTATGGATTACATGACGATAGCCTTAATAGCGTTAACGGCGCGACTACGAGTTCAAATTTTTTTTGTTTGACAATAGATAATGATGACGAAAACGTACATTTTCTTAGGTTTCTTCTGTTTTAATATCGATATGAGAACATAATGTCTTCTGTACAATTCTAGTATATATATATTCATACCTTGAACTTGTATATATCAAATAGCGTTAGATCGACTCATCGTTTGTGTGTATTGATTCATATTTTAAAAATGTGTTTGTAATTTACACTGTAATCCGTTCATCATAAATGAGCGTTCTCTTTTTTTCTTCTTCCTCTTTTCTTTAACGGCAATAACATCAATAAATATACAATCTACCACTCAATCATATCTATTATAATGATAATCTAAAATTAAACGTGAACAAACGCCTTCAACTGTATATATGTATATACACATACATCATATATACACATCCTTTTCTTTAACGTATATGCTCATATGTCGCGATATATTGATATTATACGGCATATATATGGTTTTGATGAAATAAGCATAAGACTAGTGATATGATGAAAAAAAAACCTCATTTACACTTGCCATCAATATAAATAAACAATGCCAGTTAATTATTTTAGAGTTATATTAAACAATGTAAGATAATTATACATTATTATTATTTTTTGTTTGTTTTTCTAATGAAAAAAAAGTTCGAGATAAAATATGTTGTGGTCATATAGTCTGCATCATAAAATAAATGATTAAATAAACATGATGGTGAAACTTTTCGTATTATACTATTTGAAAATAAATAAATTCTCCTAGCGTTCTAATTATTGTTTAACCCTTTCAGGACGGTGTTACAACAAATGTATCACCTACCCTGGAGGGAGGTCCAGGCTTTTTTTTAAAAAAAATATTTTTTTGAGTCGCGGTCAAAAAGATAGTTTAACCCTATACGGTCGGGTACCAGAAGACAACAAGCAACAAGTTATCTTTCTATATATTCTTTGTTGTTTAGTTATAGGGATCAATTTTTCACCGCCGAATTTTTAAAAAATGCCGTACCCCCCTACGGCAACATTCGGCCGTAAAGGGTTAAGAATAATACACTGATCGTGAAAGCAAAACTAGTCCTGAAAGGGTTAAGGTAGAGAAAAAAATGTTTATTCTCATCAATTGATAATAACTTATATAATAATCATTGTTTATCAATAAATCTTTGCATAGAATTACTTAATTGATTTTCTTCCGAATCAAGTTAAATATAAACATCAGATTGATGTTTATATTTTAGATATAAATTAGTGATTTATTATTTGTAGTTTATATTCAGTTAAATGATTCACTAATAAAAACATTAAAAAATATGATATTCGAAATAAAGAACGTGCCGGAACTGAAAACATTTCACTAGTAAATAATAATCATCATCATATTATATTAATACAAGAAATAGAGAATGTTACAGTAAGAATCACTTAAATATTAAGTTAATAAATGAGGAAGATCTTTATCGAAAACTCTTCATTAATTGAGATAATATTATCGAAGTATGTAATTTAATCTAGTAGAGCAAATTGATTATATTTAATTCTGTGATATATATGTGTGGGGTGTCGTATTATTGCATACTGTTAGATGTCGTATGTGATCGATAATGAATAATGGACTAAGATTAATCGCTACATTCAATGTAAATAACAAGAAAAATTCTAGCGACATTTGTTCAATTAGTCCAACGATACTCGAAAGAAAAAAAATCGAGATATTATTCTCACCTTGCTCTTTCTGATTTTTGACCTTAACTATTCATTTGTACAAAAAAAAAAAAAAAAGTAATAGAATATAAAATTATTTCGTATCAAAACGAGATTATTGAACATTAATTAAATTATTTTCTTTAGATTAATTTTTTTCATGAGTGGAACTAAACGTACAGGATTTGCATATTTTTTTGCATTAATCGGTGGTCTTTTTGGTTTACATCATCTTTATTTGGGTCGTACACAACATGCTTTATTATGGTTTACTACATGTGGTGGTTTTGGTATTGGTCTTCTCTATGAATTCATATTTTCAATAAGAGACTATGTTCGTGAAGCAAATAATGATAATCTAATACGTAATCAATATCAACAGAAAATGCGAGAACAAAAATCGCCAGCTTTTGAATTAATAAGATTTTGTGGTAATTGAAAAAAAAGAAAATTTTAAAAATATTTAATTTCTTTTACTGAAGGTCAATTTCTTACTGCTGTTTTTTATGGTTGTATTACTTATTATGCTTTTCCTGATACATGGCTACAAAAAACATTCCCATCATTATTTATTGCATCTTGTTCAGCTATTGCTATTGCTCTTGGTAAAAAAAGGAATTCAAATAGATTTTTAATCGTTTGTTTTGATTTTAAATTAGGCACTCAATTAGTTGGTACACTTGGTCCTCGTCAATGTTCGTTTATTTGGCCATTATTAGGTGCTGGATTTGGAATACCATTTCTAATGACAAATGGTAATACATCACCATCATTTAATATCGCAGCATTTCTTTCATGTTTAATATTTGAATGGAAAATTGATTGGGATCCAGAATATTTTCCAGAAGAATCTACTTCAACATCAACAAAAGCGGAAAAAAAACCACGACGTCATATTATTAAACGTTGTCTTATACTTGGATGTGGTGCAATTGTATTTGGAATAATATTATCATCAGCTATTTATCAAAATTTACATGTTGATATTAATGGTGAACGTGTTAAAATCAAAGATGTTATAGCAGATTTTTTTAAATCACAAGAATTTATACAATTATACAACCAATTATCATATATCATGAAAGAATTGTATAATTTTTATTTACAATATGGTTTTAAAGGTATATGGACACAGATATGGTCAGAATTGAATTCTGCAAGTGATAAACAAGCATTTGAGGTATGAAGACAAAATAAAATTTTATTTTATAGAATTCGGTAACTCCAAAAATAGACGAACCGAGATCTGTATTAGAAATTTTCAATCATCTCATATAGTTAACGCACTCTGCACATCAATCAGTGTTTAGCCGAGAGCGCGAGTGTTTAGTTTAATTTCAAATATCATCATTACATTTCATTTTTAGATGAATAAATTTATCAGTATATTCCTTTTTTCTCTCAAACATAAATGTTTGTTCAAGATTTCTAATACTTTAATATCGATCTAATCCTTTTTATAGAGAAGTTTTCCTACAGATTTCTTTACACATTCTATCAGCAAATATAGGAAGTTAGATTAAAGAGTAAGAAGTTATTATTATACTTTAATTCTATCATAGTATGTATCATTGAGTAAATCTATTCATTATGACCTAGTTCTATCTTATTGCTAGATCAACGGTAGTACGATGTCTAATAAGGTCATAGATAATTATCAAAAAAGGTGAAGGCAATCAGTAGTTTGTTCTACATATGAATTTTTCAGGTACTTAATCTTAAATCTGATGCTTCACAAAAAGAAATTGAACTCCAATGTCGAACATTATCACGTAAATGGCATCCTGATCGATATCGAGTACGAAAGAAAAAAAAACTTTATTTAATATAATCCGATTTTTCTTTCTCTATAGGATATTGATGAAAAACAAAAAGCTGAAGCTACATTTATGAATATTCAACAAGCATGTAATCGTTTATCAGACGAACGTAAACGACGTCAAAATATTAATACACAAAAACGTGAAAATCCAAAATAATTTCTATTTTATTACTCAAAGACAGATCTGTTTTTTCTTTCATTCCGTTAGCAATCTGTAATGATCTTTCAAAACAGTAATTTTCTTTTTCTTCTTTTTGTGCTATTGGTGATGGATATTTTTATTTTTCTTTTTGAATTAAAATAATAATTGATAATAATTTGTTTTGTTTTAGTTTTAGATATCTTATTAATGTCTTAAAATCAGATTTCGTTTCCTTTTTTCTTTTCTTGAATGTCCGTCACAATCGATTCTATAAAAATTTATATCAATCAATTTATTCAAAATTTTGATTATGTTGATGCAATCTTTCTTGCTGAACGTCTTTATGCAGAAGGTAAAATAAATATATTTCGAATTAAAAATCAATATTTTTTTGTTTTTCAGTAAAAAATGATGAATCAACTTATTTATTAGCTCGAACTTATTATTTGAGTGGTGATATTAATAAATCTTATTGGTTATTACGTAATTCATCAATTGAACATGTACCTAATGCAAAACTTCTATTAGCAAAATGTTGTTTTGATATTGAGAAGTAAGAATGTTTTCGAATATATTGAAAATAATTATAAATTTAAATATTTTGTTTAAAGACTTCATGAAGCTGAATCAGTACTTATTGGGAATTCTTCTTCGATAACTACACTTGCATTAGATGATTTTATTAATGATCATGGTGATCAAGCAGCATTTGCATTACAGTTATTAGCTAAAGTTTGCGAGTAAGTTTTTCGTTAATATAAATTCCAGAATTATATTTTTCTAGTTTCGATTTGGATTATGAGAGAGAGAGATGAATCGAACTATATAGTTTTTATTATATTTATTTGATAGAGATTTGAAATTAGTAGTGTGAAGGATGAGACACTTGAAAAGTCAGGATATGAAGACTTAATATTTTTATGTGTGCTATTCTATTTCCAATAAAACTAAAGAGTTCATAATAGAAGTAATAAAATAGTAATTAAAACAAACTTGAGTATATTCTGTTTTACATTATTGAAATCATATAAAAAAGTTTTCGTCATCCTTGGAAAAAGGATTGCAATCAGTAAGGGTGTGATGAGTTCTTAATTAAATTATAAATATAAGAACTATCTCGGTTGAGTTTATGTCTATGTTATGTAACAAGTAACGCTCGTCCGAGGACTCCCTTAGCTCTTTCTCGTAGAAATGCATCCTCTTCGCACTTACTGAAAAAACAATTCAAAACCGTGAAAAATAGATTTTCGATATTTTTTTGACCTTTGCACCTTCATCATAATCACCCAACAGATCCCAGATTCCAAGTCCCCGCATCGAAATACCTCTAGAGATGTCTTTTTCGAAAAATCGATTTTCGATGTTTTTTTTGACCCAGCGGACACACAAGCAAGCAATCAGACAATTTATATCTACTGGACTCTTCTATGATCTGTTTCAAACATATTTGAAATTGTGAAGATATTTACTATGTATTATTCATTTAGAAAATCAGATCGTCATCAAAAAGCAAGTGAATGCTATCGAAAATCTTTAAAAATTAATCCATTTCTATGGTCATCTTTCGAAGCTCTATGTCGACTTGGTAATTTATTTTTCAATTAATAAATAATCCTTATTTATTGTTTTTTAACTTAGGCGAACGTGTTGATACAAGTATATTTTGTTCATCTGCAATTAAAACTAATCGATTAATAACTGAACCACAAATTAATAATACATCCTATACAGAATCAATAAAAGATATTCAATCAGAAAATCAAGTTATTGAAAATGTTCGTATATATTTATAAAAAATAAAATCTTTTGAGAAATATTCGCTTTTTTAGTCAATAAATACAAATACAAATCTTCCTATAAAAGAACGATCACAACAACGTTTATCACAAACTCCAGCAACTGTCATGAAACTAACAGATTCTATTCTCAATGTTGGTTCAACAAATATTTCTGGGATTATAACATCAACACCCATCGGTTTACTATCAGAACAATTACAAGATAATGATAAATATACTCCACCAACTATAAAACCACCTGATTATATACCCACAATACGAAATCCACCATTAGCACCTAAACGACAAAATACACGAATGTTGTATGAATAGATAAATTTTTGTTTTTAAAAATCGATTACAATTTTTTCTTTTTAATAGGCATCAGTATGGTTTTGATGATACAAGTACATCAGCATCAACAGCAACAATTTTACATAAACATGACATTGCATCAACATCTATTAGTGAGACAAGAAAAACAGCAAGCACAAGAAAAGTATGTGTAAAATAGAATATTCCATACTCTGTTTTATTAATAGTTGCGCTCATTAAAGTCATACACAGAACGAGAAATTTAATAATACATCTATCTCATATCTTTCTTTATTGATGATTGCTGTCAGATTTGAAGAATATTAATTTTGACAAGCAAATAAATATATAATCAAATATACTGACAATAGGGTCTCACATAAAATGCTCAAGATTGTAGATATACTGTTTCGCATTGTAAAAAATCATGTTTAGCGAAATTAAATAGTTGTAGATCCACAAGATTTGAAATTATTTTTCAATAATATTTTGTTTTTTAAGGAAAATAAATCAATTCGTGCACCGACAAAACGTAATACACGTATTACAAAACCACGCCCACCATGTACAGATGTAAGTATAACGCCGGTATCATCGTCAGAATCTCCAAACAAAATGACAACACGATCACAAGTTCGATCAAATAATACAAGTTTAAATTGTTCAATGGATACAGAAATAATAAATAAACGTGAGCGACAAAGAAAAAGTCAATCAAATCAGCGAACACCTGGTTGGTTTTCAAATAATTCTTTATTTTTTCCTCAAAACTTTTATTTTATCTATTTTTCTTTTTTTAAGAAATTGTTGAAAATATAATCAATGTATTTAAATTACTTGGTCAAGGTCTTCAACATTTATCTCAATTTGAATGTCGACAAGCTATTGAATTATTTGAATCCATTTCATTAAAACATCTCGACACACCATGGGTGTTATTACGTTTAGCTAATTGTTATTATCATTTACATGATTATCAAAAATCATCACTTATTTATCGAGATTTACGAACGAAATTTCCATATCATATCGATGGTTTAGAATATTATAGTACTGTTCTATGGCATTTAAAAGATGATATTGCATTAGCAACATTAGCACATGAACTAACTGAAACTGATAGAAAACATCCAGCTGTAAGTAATTAAATAGAAATAAGTTTATGGTGACTCAGTGGCGTACGCAGAAATTTTTTAAGGGGTGGGCCCATTTCTATAGAAACTGGAACTTGTTGGAAAAGAATTTTGATCTAATTTTTCACTAAAATTGTTAGTATTTATTCATCAACTCCTATTCTAAAGCTCAGCTGTAAAAAAAGAAACTACTGTAAGACCAAGTTCGTCAGCAAAATTCTAGAGGTGGGCTCGGGCCTATTCGGCCCACCCCCTGCGTACGCCACTGTGATGACTACAATATTAATGTAAATATGAAGAATGAGTTTTAATTATGACATCTAAGACTTAGAAGAGATATACAAAAAACGAGTCTTCGATAGGTTCTTTTTAGACTAGAATTATAACAAAGGCATTTGATTTCGATTACTCTTGTTATACAAAAACTGTTCTAGAATTGTTCAGAACGAGAAATATGCGGAATAATCCGTGACGAAAATGACTAACATTATAATTCAAATTTTATTAATATCTAATCACTGCTAATTAGGATCTATATATAATATAGAATGATATATATCGTAGTAGATTTTCGGTTTATCATGATAAGTTGGTAAACTTTTTTTTGTGTTTATCTAGAGTTGGTGTGCGTCGGGAAATTGTCTTAGTTTAAATCATGAATATGATAAAGCTATTCAAGCATTTAAACGTGCAATTCAATTGGCACCTGAATGTGATTATGCATATACATTGCTAGGCAATGAATATTCATTGATTGATGAACTTGAACGAGCTATGGCATGTTTTCGTAAAGCTATTCAATTAAATCCACGAAGTTATAAAGCTTGGTAAGTTATTATAGATATAAATATATATAAATTTTATGATTTTCGTGTATCAGGAATGGAGTAGCAATGGTTTATTTAAAACAAGAAAAATTTCAATCAGCTGAATTTCATTTTACCAAAGCAACAAGTATATATCGTACAAATCCTGATCTTATTTGTCATTTAGCAGTGGTAATTAGTTTTTTTTTATGGAAAAATTTAAATTATTATTTCATTCTTAGGCTCAACATAAATGTAATCAATCTGAAGGTGCATTAACGTTACTTAATGATGCACTTAAAATTGATTCAAAAAATGCTCTATGTAAATTTCATAAGTAAGTAGATCATATTTCGAATAATGCAATTCTTAAAAAAAATTAATTTTATTTTCTAGAGCTGGTCTTTTATTACATCTTGAACGATATCATGAAGCATTGACAGAACTTGAAGAATTACGACAAATTGCACCTAAAGAATCACTCGTATATTATTTACTTAGTAAAGTATGTTAGATTTTTAAATCAAATTCACTACCAGAAATTAATTACATTTTTTTTAGGTACATCGACATTTAAAAAATTTTCATTATTCATATATGTATATGTCTTGGAGTATGGATCTTGATCCAAAAGGTAATAATCAAACTAAATATATATATATATGTATAATTTTTTATTTCAAAGGTGCAAATAATCAATTGAAAGAAAATGCGGATAAACTTTATTCTAAAGACGAAGATCTTCTACTTGGTATGGAAGATATTGCATCATCTGTAACGGAAGATGATAATAGTCAAATGCAATCTCAAAGTTCTCTTCAAGATATACAACCAATGGATTCAAGTGAAGAAATTCTTTGAAAATATTTTTCTTTTTGTACATGCGTAAAGATCAATAAATAACGAGTTTATATGTACATAGAACATATAGATATATCAAATCAAACGGCCATGGAAGATACTCAGGTGTATATTTATCTTTATCTTTTCTTTTCATTTTTCCTTAATTATCATATAGTGTATTGAGATCAATTTTCTCTGACTATTCTCTATATCGAATAAAGTATATAATCAATTAGAAATTCTTTTTTTTTTCTTATTCTTTATTATGTTTACCAAAAAAACAAAATGTACAATCTATCGTAACTGAACAAAAGAAAAAGAATTCTTCAGATGACCAACGGTTTTTTTTTGTCAATGTTTTTTTTTGTTCTGTTTTTTTCTTTTGGTTCTTCCATTATCAAATGAATAACAAAAATAAAAAAAAGTATATATTGCATGTAAAATAAAGGATTAACTTTATTTTGATACGAAATATCTACTAGAATGTTTCTATTGATTTTTATTTTTTCTACAAGTAAGAAATCATTCAAAGATTTTTTTTATTGTTTCATAGAATTTATCTCATATTTAGTTCTAAGTTGTAGTGAAAGTGTAACTGTTCAATTTAAATTACGACAATTACCAAGATTTTATACACCATTGAATGATAAAATATATTTGGCTAGTTCATTTAATCAATGGAGACCAAATGATCCACAATTTGAATTTAATAGTGTAACAAAATCATTAATAGTTGATTTTCAAAATCTGACAAATATTGAATTTAAAATAACACGTGGAAGTTGGGCGACAGGAGAAACTTGGGCAGATGGAACAGCAAGAGCGAATAGAAAATTATCATTGGTATTCAAATAGTTTTATTTAGAATGATGAGACTAGATTAAACTGCAGAGATGATAGCAGCGGAAAATCGATCGTTATATCTTAGTTTAAAATGTATATCAAACTTTTATTCAGCTTAGGTACTGACGAACAGTGGCGGATTCAGGAGGGCGGTTGCCCCCCCCCCCCTACTCAGTTATCGCTCCTCACTTCCAAAATTCTAGATCCGCCACTGCTGATGAAATCAAAGACACTTACCTATTCGTAAAAGGTTCTAGACAAATACTTTTTTAATACAGAAAATAAAAAAGATGTTTTATCATAGAAATTTAATAGTTGATATTTTTTTGCAAAACTTGATTCTACATTCCTAACCATTATTTTCTTGTGATAATTACTTTTTAAGCAGTGCTTAAAAAATATATTTTGTTATCATATTACAGGCAATCTTCAAAATATATTCTTAAGGATTTATTTTATTTTCAAAAACAAATTATATAGGATTAATAGGTCAAAGTTCATGTTATTTGAAATAAAAAGACCTTTTTCTCATGAAATTTAGTCAAACAATCCACAATCAATCGATTTATCAGTTGAACAATGGGCTGATAAATCCAATGGTAATCCTACAGCTACGAATCAAGTATATATCTTAGATGCGAATTTTTCTATGTGGAATTATCTTCCTCGTACACGTCGTATTTGGATTTATCTTCCTCGAAGTTATTCAACTGATCTCAGTCGACGTTATCCAGTTATCTATGCACATGATGCTCAAAATTTATTCGATGCTAGTACATCATTTTCCGGTGAATGGGGTATAGATGAAACTCTTGACAATTTTTCCCAAGAATTAATCGTTGTTGGTATCGATAATGGTGGTGCGGAACGTATCAATGAATTAACACCATTTGCTAATTCAAATTATGGTGGTGGTCAAGCAAATTCTTATTTAGATTTTATCGTAGACAAACTTCGACCATATATCAATACACATTTTCGTACGAAACCTGAACGTGAAAATACAGCTATTTTAGGTAGTTCACTTGGTGGTCTTTGTAGTTTTTATGCAGCTATTCGACATGAAAGTATCTTTGGATTAATTGGAGTATTTAGTCCATCATTTTGGTTTACAAATGATATTTATAATTATGCTGGAAAACATACTTTTCAAAGTTCACCACCAAGACTTTATTTTGTTGGTGGTCAACCAGAAAGCGCAACAATGATTAGTGATATGCAACGTATGATTAATTTATTAAAAAATACAACAAGAGAATATAGAGAAAATCAAAGTAATTTAAAACTTATTGTTGCTGCAGATGGTCAACATTCAGAATGGTTTTGGAGACGAGAATTTCCAAATGCAATTAATTGGTTATTTCCAAAAAACTAAAATTTCATTATCATTTCAAAATAAATTAACATCATGATTTTATTTTTCATTTATAATTAAAGAAAAATATATGAAAGTATAAGTTACGAGGAAAAGAAATCAGATCATTTTTTTTCTTACTTTATTCATTTATGAACGGAATAATTGATTCGTAGTTTAAAGAGAAAACATGATTGAAGATTTAAAAAATTGTTTTGGTACAAAAAGATATTTATAATTTCTTAAACATGCCAATCGAAAATTATTATCAAGATCTATTTAGTATAGAGAATCACTTGTCAATTGTGACCACATTTGTCATTCAGAAAAGTACATCAAAACAAACTAATCAGCGTATCAAATATATACGAAATACAATCAAAACAAAACACACCTGATACTCAAGGTAACTATTCGTCGTATTGAAATATGTCTACTTGTTTATACATAAAATAATCCACACATTATTTTTGTATGTATATATAAACAAGATTAAATTTTTTAGCTAGGAACATTCGTTTATATTTATGTATATTTTCTTATATTGATAGTGATGATTACATTTAATTTTTTTAATTTATAAAAAAAATGAACATAAAGTCATTTGTCTCATGGGAAATTTCATATAGCTAATATTAAATAAAACAAAATGATTATATTCGTATCTACTAGTCATATCAATTCATAGTCGTAACTGTGTGATCGATAACATAAAACGTAAGATTCAATTTTTATAAAAAAAAGATTCACTTTATTGATTGTCACTATTAGTATTCACGAAATATCCAGCAAACCATATGATAAATCATATGATTAATTCTCTGTTCTTTTTATCTATTTCCTGATTTCTCTCTAATTTATATAAAGTCGACATTCGACAATACAAAAATTTAAATTAATCGAAGGTTTTTTTGAAAATATATTTATTTGTCCCATGTCAGTTAGTAGCGCCCTCTTATCGTGTCTCTGCATACGATTGGTTTAAGTTTCTAAACTAATCAAATATTCAATAGTATATTTTGTTGTTGTTGTCGCTGTCTTTTTTATCTATAGACCTAACGTTAATCAGCTGAAATATCATTTGATATAATAATGATTACGAAAAAAGTAGACTAAATGTATACACCACAGTATTCAAAAAAAAAGGTATACATTTACTCATCCATGCGTAAGTTTTCAACTAACACATTAATCACCTGATGTCATTCAAGCTACTATACCTTTTTTTCAACAAACAAAAAAAAGCAATCATGTTTTTAATCAGCTAATAATATGTCATCCGCTAGTTGAAAACAGCATAAAGTAGCATAAGACTTCTTAAAAGAATTTTTTCTTTCTTGTTTTTTTTTATATAAGATTATTGAGCAATTTACTGATGAAAATATATTCAATAGAATCCGTTATCTCATAAACACATCATTAATTTGATAGAGTAGCAAATTAAATGACGTACATTTTATATGTGTTTTCTTTTTGCTCTTTTCTTTATGTAATACAAAACCCTCGATGATTGCTGTCGCTCGACCCTTGAGTTATTCAAGGTTTTTCTCTTTTATTTTATTTGGATAATGATGAGAGAGTTATGCAATTAAGAAGAAAAGACACATATATAAAGAAAAAAAAACTTGCCGTTTGTGGGCTTTAAAAGGGTACAAAAACATGAAGTTTATTACTAATTGTTTTTTTTGAAAAATGAAGAGAAAAAATATCGATTGAGTTATGCAATTTTAATGAAAAAGACGTTTGCGCATTTGATGACTAGAGATTCAGATAGATTATTTTTTTCTATGTATCAATATCGAACTATTTTGATGAAAAAAATGAATTTTAGAAAGAAAATATGTAAGTATATTTTTGTTATATAAATATGTATGAATAAAAATTATTTATTTATTCATTTATTTTTATCAAGTATTAATGTTTTGTTAGTAATAGTAAAAAGAATGTATACAAGCATACATGGTTTTTTTTTTTCAATAGAATAATGAATTATTAATTAGCAATTGTTACTTACGTGTTTTCAGCCTTTTCCTTTGAGAAAAAAGAATAGAATTACTGAAGAAAAAAAAATAGGAGAGACGAGAAGCTGAAACACTCATCACACCTTTTTGAATATTTGAATAGAGAAGAGGAAGTAAGTCGTAGCAACAAAATTTTGATAGTTGATTGTCGTATGAGTTTATACGTCATAGATATTTGTTTTCTTTTTTTTCCTCTTTTCTTTTAAAAATATACTACAAGGATATTCACGGAATTTACTTGATAAAATTATATTCTATAGTTTCATTCTTTTTCACACATGCATGCCCATATTCTATCATAAATGAAAACAAATACATACAGTAGATAAAACTCTAATAATATAATGTTTGACCTGTTTTTTTATCTTTTGAACATCTGTTCGTATGATATTTTTCTCCTATTATAGATATATATATATACAAATGACATAATGAATGAAACTTTTTATAGAACGGTAAAATATATAATTTAAATTTTATATCTAAAAATAATTCTAATTCTAGTGAGTTCTGTTTTCATGGCTATGGTTCTTCAAACCAATCGTGTTGTAAGCAGCAATAGTAGCACGATTCCAATGGATTCTTACAATCAGCTGCATGAAACAACAAGTCTCGAAGATACTTTTCATAAAAAAATACTTGATAAAATCGAAGAAACAAAACTTACACGAGATCCCGAAAAATGTCAACAAACCCTCGATGATTTTTTAAAACTTCTCAAATATCTAACAACCGATGTTACTAATTATAATTTAGCATTTCGTGAAACACGACCTTCATTTTATATGCAAGTACGTAAAGATTTACAATCAAAAACTTCATATGTTGCTATTTTTTCTTTTACTTTGCATTCGTATGGGTTTTATTCATTAATATCTCAATGTTTTTGGATAAATATATGTAAAAACAGACTAGATTTTTAATATTATTTACCTTGAGATAGATGTCAGTCTTATTTCCTATGAAAGTACATCGTCTGTGAACTTCATGTCATATTCAAGGTTAATTGATAATTAAGAATAGGTCATGTCATGCTTTTACTCAGAGTATACTCCTCGAAATATGAAAAACTAAAGAGATTGGTTTGAATTGTAAGATAAAATAATCTATTTTCTATTTAGGAATTTCAACGTTTAACAGATCGTATCGAAACATTAACAAAAGCACGAGATACGTTAACAGAATTTCTTCATGAACTTCAAGATCAAAATATTGAAACAACCGTTCCCTATTCATCATCATTTAATGATGTTTCATCTGAAAATACTCAATTTCAACAACAATTACAATATTCTCCAGTAATATCTCATTCAAATCGTTCATCTCCATCTGAAAAACCTCATCATCAACATACACCATCGACATCATCATCAACACATTCAGGTACAAAAGATAACTATGTAAATGAATATTCAACAACAACAACAACAAATGATCATCATACTGCTCAACGACCTCGTAGTCCAACTATGACACCAAGTAATTTTATACGTGTTCATTTTCCAAATAAACATACAACTGCTGTAAGCTATTTAAAATAGATCATTAGTTTATTTTTCATTTATCTTACTTTTTAGCTTGCTCCACGAAATGATGAAACACTTGCTGCAGCACTAGAATCACGTGCTTCAAGACATTCAGTAACTAATATAAGAGCTTATACACCAATCTATATGATTTCAAGGTATCTATATGAAAAATTTTATTCATTCTTTTTCGAATATTATGATTTATTTTCTAAAGACAACCATGTCCATGGGATATTACACTTGATCGTTTACGTGAAACAGAAATTGAACTTGCAGAAAAACCAAAACTTGATCATTCATTTGTAAGTATAAGTTTTTTTTCGATATTCAATCTTGATGTTATATCTAAAGATAATAGATCTTCGTTTAGTATTTGTTTTTAAAAGAGATATTAAGCAAACTATTCCCATTGTATTAATTTATCAAATTAAGAAGATTTTTCTTTTACTTAGATACGAAAAAGATTTTTTACTTTAACTTATTGTGATGTATGTCATAAAATCTTACTACAAGGACTACGATGTCTTGTATGCGGTTCTCGTATACATACTCGATGTATAGATAAATCACATATCTGTACTATTGTCCGAAGAGATTTTTATCGGTATATATTTCTTTGTTTTGTTAAATGTCTGCTTTTAATATTTGTCAAAGCTTTTTGTTGTACATATATGTATATAAATATAGGAAAATGTTTCAACACCTCGTTTTGTACTAATGGGTGTTCGTTGTGTTGTTTGTCAGCGTCGTATTCGTGAATCTCATAAACGTTGTGTTTCATGTGGTAATAGTTATCATAATAATTGTTGTACAAAAGCACCTGTATGTTCACATCCTATACTTCAGTATGTGTTGTGTAGATTTTGATAAATTTAAAAGAATCTTAATCTATTGAATATTAATAGACATATTAAACATCTTGGTCCCGATCGTTTTAATATGGATCGAACAAATGGTCAAAGTCGAAGTAAAGAACAATCACGTAGTTTACCTCGAATTCCATTACCAGTATGTAGTTTAGATTATCTTATGAAAAAAATTATTTATTTAATTTTCAGAGACCCAGTATCAATACAAATCAAGGAGTTGGTAAGAAGTTATATCTTTTTTCTATTCTCTAAATATTTGTGTTTTCTATCTGTCTATATTCCATATTTGACCGTTTCTGCAGATGTTACTGCATATGCGGCGTAGGTAGATCAGAAAATAATTTATAAGTTTAATTTTGCCTTTTGCTTTGTTTAAAAAAATATGACACCGAATTTTTAGTGATGGCGTATATAGTTTATTTTATTTTCATTTCACTTATTCTATTTTCCTTTCCCTCTGCAATAAATTCATTTCTACCTTGACAGATCCACGAAAAGATATTAGTCATGATTCACAAAGTCTTTCACCGCCACCATCAATACCAATACCAACAAGAAATGTTGGCTCTTTTCCCAATGCTATTCAATCGACGATGAATATATCGTTATCACCATCGTCGAATTCACTCTATCAACCATTATCAACAGTTATATCAGCTTCATTACCATCAGCCGTCTCACCTATACATCACATTCCTCAGTTATTACTGAGTAAGATTTTCTATAGTTTAGAATAATCATTACACTGATTTATTTGATTAAACACATTATTTAATTACCTTCTTTATGATTTTCATCTTCTTCTCCTTAAATTACCACTCACATCATATATTTTCTTTTGATTAAATAATTCTAAAATTTTTATTTTTATTTAATCATAGCTACTAATGGTTCTACTATAATAAGTCCAGAAAGTCTTCGACCTAGTATGATTAAACCTCATAATGATGATATTAGTGAAACAAAAAAATCATCACCTGTAAGTGCATATTTTAATTGATCATTTAACTAAAATATTTCTTTTCAAGAAATATGTTAGTGAATGGAAAATTCGATCAGAAGATTTACTCGATCATGGACGAATGGTCGGTAAAGGTACTTATGGTACTGTATATAAAGCACAAGTGCGATTACATGGTATGTAGAAATAAGAATTAGAAAAATATATATGTATATCGTATGAATGAATAGGTTGTGTTGCCTTAAAAGAATTAAATTTTGTTTCACCCACACCAACTCAATTTCAAGCATTTCGAAATGAAGTTTTTGCATTAAAGTATGTCTTATATATATATATGTTGTTAACCGAAAATCTTCTCTTTATATTATAGAAAAATTACACATCAAAATACATTAAATTTTTATGGATATATTGTTTCACCTCGTTTTGCTATTGTAACCCAATGGTGTGATGTAAGAATAATAGATAGAATTTTGGAAATATATTTAATATGATATTTATTTCTATAAGGGTTCAACATTATATAAACATATTCATATACTTGATCGTCATTGGAAAATTAATCAATTAATTGATATTGCTCGACAAACATGTCAAGGAATGTCGTAAGTTTGATTGATTTAATACGAAATAGACATAGAAATTCATTTTTATTCTAAAGATATTTACATGATCGAGAGATAATTCATCGTGATCTCAAATCTAGTAATGTCTTTTTGGATATGTGTGCTGAACCTGATGATGTTGCCGTTTGTTGGCGTGTAAAAATTGGTGATTTTGGTTTAGCAGCTGTTAAAACTGTCGTAGCCGAAGGTGTTAATCAACAATTTCAACCAACAGGATCAGTTCTATGGATGGTAAATATTTCTAATTCAAAATATAATATTCCATTAAAAAGTTTCTTTTCTTTAGGCACCGGAAGTTATTCAACAAAAAGATCCCAATTGTTACTCAACTAGTTCTGATGTATATGCATATGGTTGTGTATTATTTGAAATGTTTAGTGGAAAATTACCTCATGCACCAATTAATAATAAAGAACAGGTTAGTTATCGTACAAAATAGACTCGATTCTTGGCATGAGATGTGTTTTGAAATGATAATATTTTATCTTATAGATTATGTGGCTTGTTGGAAAAGGACGACTAAAAATAAAAGTAGACGAATGTCGTGATGATACACCTGAAGCTATTCTTGATCTAATTCGTCAATGTACAGAATATAATCGTGAACTACGACCAGATTTTGCGCCTGAGGTAAGTGTCTTATTTTAGTTTTGTCATGTATATTGACTTCTATGTGTTTTTTTCTCTATAAATAAGATTGATGATGTATTATCAAAATTTGAATTTATATTTCCACGTGTACAACGTTCACAATCAGAACCATGTTTGATTCGAAGTCATCAAGATGATTTACTTGGTTTATCAATTAATTATGGTGTACCTAAAACTCCCGTATCTATTCATCGACGTTTTAATGCTGAAGTATCATGACATATTTATTTTTTTGTTCAATATAAATTTGATACAATTTCTTCTGCATCTAAACATTTATATGCATTCCTATCTATTTTATTTTATTTTTTTTTTGTATATTTGTCCGTTTGTTGATGAATATAAGAGAAAGACAAGAGAGAAATTTATTTGATGTTTTGCATACTATTTGTAAGATAGTGAATGAATATTTTATTGTATGTCTGTTGTTTTCCTATGTCGTCGATTAAATATTATGTATATTTGATTCATGGAAAAGAGAGTAAAGTGAATTAACTATTTAATGAAAAACTTTGTAGACTTTACAGTTTTATAATATTATAGACAAGTTCCAGGGTATTTATAATCAATATTAAATCTAGCGAAGTAGTAACCGATAAAACATTCATGTTTGTACATTGTGTATTTACACAATAGAGAGCAAGAGTTTGGGGAATTTATTGAAAACATAAGTTTTATTAGCCTTGTTTAAAGTAATTGTCTGATCTAGTTCCTATAACCTTCAATAGAAAGTTCAATCTTATCAATATATATCAGCAATGTCATTTAGATATTGAATTAACCAATTTAACCTTCTAACGATATTCTGGGTCTAGCGGGATCCATATGTAAATGAGTTAGGAGAACCTGGATATTTTTTTGTCTATTTTATGCTAGATATAATGTATGAAATGTTTATGATAAGAAAGGATACATCCATATACGTATGAGATATGCGCACACATAGAAAAGGTAAAAACCAACAAATATTAAGGATGAGTCATTAAGAAACAATCCAACAAGTCACGTTTTCTCCACAAATATGAATAAAAATCATCGATATATATGTACACAATCAAAAAAACACAAAAGCCTCCAAACTCTTTTAGATATATACTATTTTGTAGGGTTTTTTGGCGCTGATCATTTTGGTAAAATTTTTTTCTAATTTCATTAACAAATGACGATATTGTGATCAAAATACTAAAGAGTATCGGGTTGCTAAACGGCTTCACAGTAGTTTTAGAATATTTAGTATTTTCACTTTAGTACGATAATTATTTGATGAAATTGGAAAACGTTTTCACCAAAATGATCAGCGCAAAAATATCTACAAACAGGTATATATTTAAAAGATTTTGGAGACTTTTGTGTTTTTTTATTGTGTACACATGTATCAAATCATCTTTATAGCACTAAAGATGCTAGGAGATGCATGCAAACTCACACTTCAGTTTTTTAGTGGTAAAATTTTTGTATGAAAATTGATATATATTTGATCAGATGTAAGATTTCTGAGACAATGATTTTCTGTCAGATTCTTGCAAGGTTCCGTCCATATTGCAAAATTTTACGTCATATTTTCGACCTGTGACTCAATATAAAGGTTATTGCGAAAGAGAATCGTAATTACAGAGATAAATAGGGTAATGTTGAGCATATTTAAATGCTAACATCGGGAGTTTGAATCGTATCGTAAAACATATTATATCTTCTCGGACATTTACGTAGCCATATACAGCATCTGTATATAAATATTTAGTCAGTTATACTCTTTGAGAGCATTAAACCTAAGAACAGATACCGGTTAGTCAGCGGATAGAATTGCCTGAACTATCGATGCTGACGAGCACTTCGACGGTTTACAAGTCTAATTTGAATTATAGGTATAAGTTGATCGATTAACCGATCGCCGTCTGCAATCGTTAAAATTTCCGTCTATCTTTGTCTTGGGCGTCTGATCACGTGTCAAGTTATGGTAGCAATATACGTATTCTAGCGCCATCTATTATTGAAAAAACAAAACAATTTGATATATTTACTAAATTCTGAGCATATCGTAACGTTACAACGTCTCTGGGAAAAAGTTTGTCAAATTATAATTTCTATTTTCATCTATCCAATCATCGAAAATTGAAATATTCAAAAAAATTTCCAACGTATTTATTTGTACCTTAATTGTTATTGACTGATAGAAAGAAAGAAAGGCATGCAACAGCTAATATGGTCATAAGATTCTTTCGGCTGCTTCGCTCGTACGGTCATAATATACGCTTTGTTTTTTAAAATTTCATATCATATCATATCATATAAATACTTATTAATTTGTCTCATAATTTTCATCTGTTTTGACTCATTCACATTTTGTTGACTCAACCTTCCAAAGGGTTTCTTCTTTATTCTCGATTTGTTTTCATTTTCACAAGGTACAGGTACGTCCATGATTCTGCATACACAAGTTTTTTTTCCTTTTTTTTTTGATAAGAGAAAAAACAAGTTTATGAAGAAATAATTTCTACCGTGTTTTATAATATTTCAGATCGGCGAAAAAAAATGGCTACTACCGCCGAAGCATCGAATACAACAACTGGTAATACAGAAACTGCAACAGGCAAAATGATTAAGATTCAATCTAACGATGGACAAATATTTGAAGTTGATCAAGGCGTTGTAGAACAATCATCAACCATTAAAACTTTATCTGATTGTAAGTCAAAATCCCCGTATTTATGCAAAGATTTTATGTAATAATGTTCATTTTAGTAATGGATGTTGGTGATGTACCAATTCCTTTACCTAACGTTAAAGCATCAATTCTTGGCCCAGTTAGTTGTTTAAAACGAATTTTGTTTTTGTTTATTTCAATTGATTTAATTCTAGATTGTTGACTTTTGTAATCATCATAAAAATGATCAAAAACCAGAACCAATCGATGAAGATGATGATGATGACCCGAATAAAGATATTTATGAACCAAAACGGTAAAATACCTTTTCTTTTCAGCAATCACAAAAACAAAAGGAATTATAATAATCTGTTTAGTTCGGATGATATTTGCGAATGGGATTTAAATTTTATTAAACAATTTACAGTACCAGAAGGTACATTATTTGATATAATTATGGTAAGTTTTTAAATAAATCCTTTTTCGGAAAAAATGATAATAATATTTTATTTATTCATAGGCAGCAAATTATTTAGGAATAAAAACATTACTTGCTGTGGGCTGTAAAACAATTGCTAATATGGTTCGTGGTAAATCATCAACAGAAGTTCGAGAAATGTTTAATATTTCATATGATCCACCCGGTGAAGGTATTAATGCACCAAATGCAATTGAAGGGCAAGCAGGAACAGTTCCAACAACGCAAGATGCGAATGCAACTGGTCCTTCACCACAACCAGATCCAATGAATCAATAGATTTATTATCATAAAAAACTAAACATAGCTTTTTTTTCTCTTCTTCTTCTTTTTCATGTGTGTGCTTATCTATACTTGATTATGCCTCTTGTACAAGTTAACGACAGTGTATTTCGTCCAATGAAAGAAAGAAAAAACTGAAATATATTGTGTTTGTATATTTCGTCAGATAGACTGTTATCCTGCGCTTATATTTTCTCTATTCAGTTTATTTGATATGTGTATACGAACTAAAGTATCTTGTGGATAAATACAATTTTTTAACTTCTATCTTGAAAATAATTAAGTATATATAAAAGATTATACAGAGGGAAAAAAAGCCAAAATGTAATTGTGTGAGATTAATGTTTTATTCTTCTAGATTACGTGTTATTTAATATAATATATTAAGAGAATGACGACGACGACAGCAACAAGAGCCAAAGAGAATGGCTGTGATTTTCCTCTATTTAAAACGCCACTTCGTAATCCACTACGTACACCATGTGAGTTATTAAAAATTATTATTGGTCAAATATACATATTAGTCATTCAGCAAACGAGGAAGTAATAGAAAAGACAAAATCGTTTTTTTACATTGGATAATAGCTATTAAGCTAGTTTACTTAAAATTGTTAGTCCGAATAGGAAGTAGAAGCTACGGATAAAATATACATATCTATTAGATTATTCAGCACATCATTTTTCTATCGGTAAACGATGAAATTCGAAGAATGTAATTCTCCCAGGCTATAGACAATCTGTTCTCCTGAACAACCAACATTATTTACTTATGAGTTAGAGTCAATAAAAAAATCTTTTCTAAATGGCTTTTTATTTTCTTTCAATCTCTTATATCTTCAAACGGTAAATTCCACTTTCACCGACGATGAATTTCGCCGAAAAAAATTGCCAGAGAAATTTCCCACCATCTTGAGGGTCTGGGTCTGGGTGTCTATCATCTCACAACCTACTCACACCTATCCATCTGAGTTGCTAACCATGTCATTTGATACCCATCTAAGTTGGCAACGAAATGACATGGGAGCTGTCTGATTTGGAAGTCGTCCCATCTTGAAGATCAATTGATTTGGTATCATAGACTCATTATCCAAAACACAGTTGTTGCCTATAGGATGAATTCGGTAGATTTTATTTTCTGATTTAATATAATTTTGACATGAAAAACATGTTAAACTAATTGAAATTAATTTTTAGTGCGTAATGGTATGTTATCATCAGCAACATTAAATGATTTAGCTTCATATTCAAATAATAATAAACATTTAAAATTTGTTAATACAACAAGTATGAATGATTTACAAACATGTTCAGAAGCATCGACAACACCAATTCGTTTTAATAAAAATAAATTTAATACACCAATTTCTACACAACGTCGTCGTGCTTTAGGTCTTGTTCATCATAATAGTAATCAAATATGTCGTGTTTTATCAAGTGATGATTTCACAAGAATGACTACAAACAATATTAAACAAGAAGAACCTGTAGTTCTTCCAACACCAACTTCAAAAAATACATGTTCTCATCCAGAAGATGATCTTCCACATGCAAATCATCCATATCAAGATACATTTGATGATCTTATACCAAGTGATGAACGTATTGAACGTATGCTTATGAATCAAACTAATGGTATTAATATATTTAGTTATTATGGTGGTATTGAAAATACAATTCGATGTCAATCACCTGTTTGTAATCGTCTTAATGTATCTACTTTACTTGATATGATTGATATTCTTAATTAAAACATTTAAACTCTTAATCGTTTTTTTGTTCATGTTTACTCAGGGTTTTTCTTTGTTTCTCTTTATCTTTCTCTCTCTCTCTTTCCTTCACTTGTTCATTTATTTTCTCAGTTTCGGATCTAAATTAGATATCAAATATGTACAGGTTTTTACTTGGTCTGTGTATATATGTCTTCGATTCTACTTGTCTATGTATGTGTTTGTGTGTATGTATCGAAAAAGAAACAAAACGGATCTAATAAATCATCTGAAATATCTCAAAGATTGATAATAAAAAAAATATATTTAAGTACAAGTTGATTATTATCTGTAAAACAAAAATATTTAATGTTTATATATCGATCGTTTCGAAATTAGCCAAGGTATTTATTCAGATATTCTATGGGATGTAGATGCTGGAATATTTGATTGAATGAGTGTATATGATGGCAGTTTGGTTACCTTCGAAATATTTGAGATAACATCGAGTGTCTTCGTACGTTGTAAAGAATTCAATGTATCATTCGTTTTCTTTTCAGTAAAATTTAATGAACGAGTAGGTGGCCATATAGATGAGTTTGATTGATATTGATTCGCCAGACATAAAGTACGTATTTGACGATGAGAAGTTAAACAACGTTCAGAAGATTTAGTATTTGTTGAATATGTTTGTGGTGTGTTAAGAAGTTGTTTCACTGGAATCGTTTGATAATTCGATGGACCCAACGTTGCTGAACCAAGTACAAGAGGTAATCGAACTTGGTATAAATTATCTAACAAGAAAAAAGATAGAGATACATAAGTAAAATTATGATCTTAAATAAATACCATTTGTGAAAGCTGAATTCGTTTTTTTCTGTATAAACGGATTGGTTCTTGATGAATTATTATAAGTTGTTGTAGGTCTTATTTCATAATTTAAATTAATGGATTTTGTAGTCATAGGTAGAGTTTTTACTGATGTTGGTCGTTCATTTATTTTCGATATTGATTGACGAGGAGTACGTGTATGTTGAATGTTATTAATTCGTCCATTGTCATCGAATTTAACAATTGTAGTATGTTCATTGGAACGTGATTGTTTATCTGATGGATCTATGTTATGATCAGCGTGTGATATGGTAACAGGTTTTGCGTATAAATTATCCAAAATTTTTGATTTAATATTCATAATTGATTCAGTTGCTATTGATCGATGATTTTTAATAGAAGAAACTGATTCAGAATTTTTTTCATTAGTATCAACTTCTGATGTTTCCGTCTGATTAATATTTCCATCATCATTATCAAGACATGGTGTAGGTAACCAAATTTTCAATGATAGTCTTTGTTTCATATTCGCATTATATGACCATATTTTTTCATCATATGGACTGTTCGTTAAATGTGATTGAAGTTCAGTTTGTTTTTGTGGAAATGTTTCATTTATATTAGTCGATATAGGATGTAAAGTTGAATCCGAATATTTTCTATGTTTCATTCGAGTAGAATTATCATGAGTAGTTTTCGTTTTGAATCGTGTTAATGCTGTTGGTTTTAATGAATTGTTATTAGTATTATGAATATTCGAAAGAAAATAAGAACAATCATCGTCTAACCATTGATTAGATGGAGTTGTGAGCATTATTTCGTGATTGGTATGATACCGAATAATAGGATGGAATGAAATCGAACTTGAAGTTAAAATAAAAATTTAATAAAAACTTGCTTTTATTATAATATGAATATTATTAGCATTTATTTAGAAAATATTGACGTGATTGTCATTATTAAACATATGTATATTTAACTTTCGCTTTATAGGGTTAGCTTGAAGTATGCATACAATCTTTTATTTTGAGTTCTTTTGCGTATTAATCATTATTTACCAATTGTTGTTCGTCGGTCAATAATATCTAAAAAAATTTAATTATAAATAAAAAATATTTTATTGTTTAATATAATTAACAGTTAGTGTTACTTTTTAAAGTGAGAATAGTTTTAATAATTTATTGCATGAATATCATGGTCCATATGTTATTTAATCAGTAGGGGAAAAAAAGAAGTTTGAATTACTGTAAAATTCATTATAGAGAAATTTATTTTCTAATAGTTTTGAAGAGTTTTCTGTCTTTCAAGCGAAGACTTATTTTTTTTTTCTGAATAAAAAATACTATTATCTCAAGAATTACTGAATTGCAGCTGTTGAGAAAATGAGTTCTTTTACGCTAATGTAAATTGTTTTTACTTATGAAATTTTTCACGATTACTTTACAGTCCATTAGTATAAATCAACATTTTATCTATGAATTGATACAAAAATCTGATTATTTCTCTTAATAACTCTAATGGACATTTAGCATCTTTTAATTGATGATCATTTTGATAAATATAATTAAAATTCTGTTTATAAAATGTTGTATGATCGAACGTGTAAATAAACTCATTTTAACATCCTTATTTTATATATTCTGTTCTTTTTACCTCGACTGAGGTCTTTTTCTCAAAAAATATGTCAGTCAAGTAATATTGTAATGACTTTTGTTTTTCTTAATTGTTGTTTCACAAAAACCACCTATATACATGAGGTGATCGTTAAAAACCATTTCTCATTGGTTACTTATTATGTATTTCATTTCCATTACACGTTTATTCAGGTAAGAAAAACTAACAGAGTAGTTACATTTAGTAGTTTGACAATCGTTAGATTCATTGAGATAAGAGCTGTTCTTGTACAAAATAGTCAAAAATACATTTGTGTTTGTACGTCACAAGAGAATTCCGTATGAGTAGGTTTTTTTAGGACGATCTATTGATAGAAACATGTATGACATACGATAAAAGTATGCAGTAATTTTAGTCATAGAAATAGGTGGGTGTATATTCAAGCATGATAATTTGCAGTATTGATGCATACAACCTTGTTTAGGACGAAACGTACATAAAGAAAGAAAGAAAAAAATTGCAAAAAGAGAGAAGTATATATTGCTGGATTATAAATGATTTTATAAATGATCCAAAAGTAACACCCTAAGTATATATTTATTCTATGTAAGATGTTTTTTAGTACGTCGAACCTCAACAATTTTTAAGGAATTAGTATTTTGTGTATGGCTGATATATTATATATTTTACAAAAGTAGGTCTAAGGTTTTATCTGAATATCTCGTTTGATTAAAATATCTTTGCCGTTGATGAGAAAATAATTCAAAAGTATACTGTACGTAATATTTTATTTTCATTATTTTTGTACTTGCAGAACTATATAATATTATAGGTTATATATTATAAAATATATGAATTTTTTGTGAATATATTAGGATAAATAAAATATGATGTTTTTTCATCATGCTGTTATAATAAATAAGAAGAAAAGGAATGAATATTTAATGATTTTTTCTTTTTTAGATGAAATCGTCTATTTATCGATTATTTTTTTTCTTTACAATTTATATTAAATATGGATATAACTATCCAACTGGTGCTCCAGATACTATTTGTGGTACAATGACCCCTGGCCATGGCGTTTCTTCACAAACATGTTCATCAAAATTTACGCTTAAATCTGATAAATCACAATATAGTACAAATGATGTCATTCATAGTAAGTGTATATTCTTGATAAAGTCCTTAATTAACATAATACTTCTTGTAGTTACTGTTAATGGTTCAACGAGTACTGATGTATTTGAAGGTGTTCTGTTAGTAGCGAAAACACAGACAAGTAGTCAGGTTATTGGAACTTGGGTTGTTGTGAGTCCAACTACGAGAGTAGTTAATTGTAATAGTGTAGCGAATACTGGTATAACTCATATTTCAAATGATAATAAATTATCAGTAGAAGCTCTTTGGTATCCACCAGCAACTATTACCGATCCAAATACTATTATCAGGTTGATAAACTTTATTTATTGTATTTTATAAATATATATGAAATTATATTTTAGAGCAACGGTTGTTACTGCATTCAGTACAATATATGTTAATTGTTTTAGTATTACATTAAATCCTAAACAAGTAGATTTTATTTGATTGTTTCTATAAAAGTTGTTTTTATTTAAATTCATTTAGGCTAATATATCTTCTAATGGTACAACTGTAAATATTTTTTCTTTTTATAATTATAATTTATTTTCTTCTATCATCTATAGGTAAGTTCAAGCATGACAGCAATGTCATCTAGCGCTGTAGCAAGTCCTACAACAACTACTCCTGTGGTCTCTCAAACGAGTGATGTAGGCGTAAATATTAATTGGACATATACAAATGGTCTGACATCAGTTAAAATGCAAATTAATAATCTTAAAACATCACAATGGCTTGCGTTAGGTCTTTCACTTGATCAACAGATGGTATTAAACGAATTATTATATATATATATTAAAAAACATCTATACTTTTTCAATATTAAGGGTGAAGATCATGTATTTGTTTGTAAGCATTTAGCCGATAATACAGTTGCACTTGAACGTCGTATTAATCCAGGTGGTCATACACCTCCAGTTCTAGCAAGTACTATTGCAAATCCAGGTGGTACTCTCAATATTATTACACAGAAACTCGAAAATGGTATAGCTTATTGTGAATTTACTTTATCAAATTTTACTAGTTCAACACGTCGAAAACGTGCTATTTCTGTACTTTCTCAATCTACACCTTATTATCCACTTATAGCTATTGGAAATTTAGATAGTTCAAGTATGTTTACATTTTATTTGATAAAAATTATTCTATTTAAATATATATTTTAGATCAAATGATGCAACATGCATCAGAAACAGCATTATCACAAAATGTTCAACTTAATCAACAAACAAAAGTTGTTTATAATATAGATGGAAGTGGTGATTCTGCTCAATCAAATTTAATGAAAGCACATGGAATTATTATGATATTTACATGGATATTATTTGTTTCTACTGGTATTATTCTTGCACGTTACTTTAAACAAACATGGGCAAATAAAAAACTATGTGGTCATCCAATATGGTTTGCTGTTCATCGTGCGTTAATGCCATGTACTGCGTTATTAACAATAATTGCTTTTATACTTATACTTGTTTATGAAAAAGGTAAATGGATAGAAAAAGATGAACAACCTGAATTTGCTCATTCAATTGTTGGTATAATTGTTATATGTTTTGTTATTATTCAACCAATAATGGCATTATTTCGTTGTAAACCTGATGCTGATTATCGTTTTATATTTAATTATCTACATAGATTTGTTGGTATCAGTGCACTTATACTTTCAATTGTAGCAATGTTTCTTGCTATGTTTTTTACACAATTTAATTTTAAAGCTACAAAAGTATGGGGTATTTTAGTTGCATGGTCATGTTGGTTACCAATTATATTTATTATTTTCTGGTTTATTGATTTTCATTATAAACAAGAAACAACAGAAGTAAGAAAAGCTGATTCAATTGATATGAATGACGTACAAAGAAACGGTCCAGTACAAATTAATACCGTGGAAGTGGTCAATAATACTAAAAAAGATCGTATTAAAGGAATTTTTCTTTTAATTCATATTCTGGTTGCTTTGGGATTGGCATTAGCATTGGCTATTGTAGTTGGAAAAGCATAAGAATTACGAAAATATAAACAATCTCACTTTCTCTATTTATCTTCATACTTTTTGATTTCATTTTTTAGCTGAATGTCTTGTTTTAAACAGAAAAATAAATTACAGTTGAACAAATTTTATTTTTTTATTTTGTAAAATATTTCAATGTCAAGATGAAATGATTAATAAAAATATTGTCTGACAAATATTGATTATAATTCTTGATATTTTTATCGATGCTAACCTTCAAATAATAATTATGAAGAGTGCAATTATGTAAAAGACTTTACGGACGTGAATCTTTTATGCTGATATTTCTGTTCGAGTAGTTTTTGGAGTAAACAGAGAGTCTGTATTATATCATTCAATTATATTTAACTAATTTATTAATAATCAAATGAAACCTTGAATCAAATAAGTTCATTTAGTTAACAGAACTGCCTTTTTTAGTCTTCCGAGTCAAACAAACATCAGTAATTCATAAAACTGAATTGAAATGAAAACTTTTATTATTTTTTCTTTTCTTTTAAAAATGACTTTTTCTTTTTTGTCCATATTTGTCTTGACGAGAACATGTTCAAGCTCACAACAATTTATATTTTGTATCTAGTTACAACTAACTGTGAGATGTTGCTGCGCAACATTTCTCTCTTTTTTTTTTATTTAGATTTATTCTTTGTCTCTCTTGTAATAGTTTTAACAATGTCGTTTGACAGAAAGAAAGAAAAAAAAAAGGTGATGATCTTTTTTACTTTCATATATGGTAACACATATAAAAACAAATTCATTAAAAGTTAAGCATAAAAAAAAAAAAAGAATAAATTTTTTTCTTATCATTCTCCTTCATCGCCTAGTAACATAACAAAATACCACAAAAAGAATAACAAATCCGAAAAAATGATAGAGGGCGATGCTTAGTAACTATATATACGTAAAGCGATGCTTTATTTGAATAGCAACGAATTTCAGTATCCTCACAACATTTCTACCAACATAAGTAGTATTGATGGCTTCTTATAAAATCATTTTGTTATAGCAATCTGTAAAATAAAAACTACTTTTTTAGATAGAAAGTACTGTTGTTGAATATATATATACATATAACCAATGTCTACATCTCAAAATCGGGGTTACAGTGGTTATGGTAATGGTAATTCATTCCTTGATAAATACCGTAATGATGGATCACGAGGCGGGTAAGATATCTGATTAATAATTCAGGTAGAAATACTACACATAATAAATTTTTAATTAGTATATTCAAGCAGTCAATTAGACTATTTGATATATGTATGCTATAAGTATTGATGCAATTCTAGTCATTTCACACATAGAACTAAACGTTACAATCTTCTATATAGAAAATACCCTTCTTTCAGTTTACTATTTGAACCTTAGTGATTGATTTATAATTTATTGAATTTTTTTTTTCATTTTTCTCAGCACATCTACATATAACCCAAAGTAAGTAGTTATTTAGCTCGATTCCTTGTTTTTCTATCCTATAATTTACATTGCTTCTCTATAAAAAAAAAAGTTTTTTTTCATTAGATAAAAAAAATTCAAATTTCTTTGATTTAGTTGTCAACAATGTAATACATCGGGAAGGTAAAAGTAGACCGGAAACTTCTAGGAAATATTTCCAGCTCTCTTTTGCTTTAAATAATTATTCTAATAGATGACTTATTATTACGCTCTTTTGTTTTTTGAATTAAATAGTTGAATATTTTCCTATAGTAGTCAATCTCAACAACGTACAAACTATGCTTCAACACAACCGCAAAGCTATAGCGGTAATTTTGACACATCAACATTACGGGCTGTAGGAAATGTTATTCATGATGAACGTTTTGGTAATGAAATTCTTGCTCGTGCTGGTCCAAGTCACCAATATCAACGTGCAGATTATCGTACTCATGAAGGTAAATACATAATCATATTAGATTTGTTTTTCTTAAACTAATTTTAATGTATTATTTTATAGTTATTGCACCCGATAATCGATTGGAAAATTTAAATATTCAATCCGATAGTGATCCAATACGTGTTGTAAAACCATCCGATCAAAATATTCATTATAAACAACAGGTCAATGTACGCTTTTTGGAACCACCACCGGGACCTGAACCAGCACCTATTATTATCAAGGTAAATATTAAATTTAAACAAATAAAAGATCTATTTGTATAAATTTAGGAACGACAAGCACCAGCTCCACCTCTTCAACCACCACTCGTTATTCGACAACGTCCACCAACTCCACCAACACCTCCACCACTTATTATTCGTAAGAATATTTATTGTAGTTTTAAAAATTTTAACTTGTTTTATTCTTGTTAAAATTAGGTGAACGTCCACCAACTGCACCGGTTCAACAACAACCACAAATTATTGAAAAAATTCTTCCAGCACCACCAGCTGCACCACGTCAAGTTATTGTTGAACGACTTCCACCCGCACCACCAAAACCACGTCAAGTTATTTATGAAAAATGGTTGCCTTATCAAGAAACTAAGGAACGACCAGTTATTGTCGAACGAGCACCAGCTCAGGAAATGTATGTATAAAATTCAACAAAAACTTATATATATTTATTTCAATAAATTCTAATTTTAGAATTCGAGCACCAAAAAATTTAATTATCGAATATGAACAACCAAGAGCTCATCATGAACAAATTATTATTGATGAAGGTGTCTTTCGTGCTGATCCTCTATCGCACAATGCAACAAGTACTATGGGGTAATAGAAACAAAAAAAAAAGATTATTTTTATTTTTTTTCTATTTTATAGTGAAGTACGAATTGTTGATAAAATAACTGATTTACCAGTGAATTATTCAAAATATTTAACAAATCGTCGTCCTCAAACAGGTCAAGTTCGACAATCATCATCATATGAAAATGTTTCTGATCAATATCAACAAGCACCTCAACAACAGTTTAGTCAAACTGAACCGGCACAACAATATCGTACAACAACTTACAATTATCCAGGTATATATTTTTTTCTTTTAAATAACATATAAACAAGGGAATATATATCTTTCAGGTGCCTATTCAACAACTTATCGCTCATCATATACAAATCAAAGTGGTAATCGAGGTGGAAATGGTGGAGGCCAATCAGGAGCTTATTCAAAATATGTTTAAAGAACTATAATCAATATGATTTAATAAAAAAGACATTAGGATATCCTACCCTCATATGACTTAATTGTATCTATAGACATAGAGGATGACAATGATGGACATCCGATTTAAGCGAATGATTTAATTATTTTTTTTTGTCATCTTTTCTCTCTGAAATTTTTTTTTTTGCTTCTTCATTTGATTTATTTCCAATATAACATTTTGAATTTCACTTTTATTTAAAAATAATTATTACAAATCAAAATGGGAGTTTCAGTTTGTTTTACAACTAGGACAATAGTCTTGATTACGTTGCCCAACTGTCCGAAATCCATAACCATCAAAGTATTTATCATATTGATTGTCTTTAGAATGAGGTCGTCGATCTAAAGAATACAAATAGATGAAGCTTACTGTCACTTCTATCAAATAATTCTTACCAGAACATGAACAACATTGAGATGTTGTAGTAAGAAAACAACCATGACCACATTCTTTTTTTGTCCGATATGTTGACTTTTTTGTTGACTTGATATAACAGCAAAGATTAAAGCCAAAATTGTTGTTGGTCTTTCTTCGACATGTTCATTTTGTATTTCATAATTAAATTTCTCTTGCAATTGACGAGCATGTATATCATCAGGATTCATTATTTTTATATGATTTGATCCAATATGTTCTGATGGAAATTCAATAGTTGAATAGTCAGCAGTATTTTTAATACTACGATATAAACATGAAGCTTCTTCAAGACTATACGATACATTATATTCATGTTGTTGATTTAACGGATATCGACAAATAGGACCTTTAAAAAGATTATTTTTTATAAATAAATAAAGAGAATCTACATACATTCACGAAGTCGATTCTTTCCAGATGTATGATCTATACATGTAGAATGACCGCAAAGAAATGTTGTTGGACGATGTGATAATGAGTAATCTTCAAAACAAACTGGACATCGAGACCAACTGTCATCCATATTTAATGAAGATTTCTTTTTTACAATAGAATACCAAAGATATAGATTTTTAAGTTTATATATCTATTTGAAATTATACATGTGACTCATTAGCCATACGAAATATAATATTTATTGTATGAGTCAAAAAAAAATCGTTATCTTTCCTACGATATATAGAATAAGATAGTTTTGATTTCTTCATGATACTTTTCATGACGTAAACAAACGCTTAACCTTGTCCAAATAATTCTTGAATCATTTTGTGATGAATCTAGAGGCAGTTTTATATGATAAAGCGAGTGAATTAGAGATCAAATAATTATTCGTATTCAGTAAGACTTCATTTTTGATATATATTTATGTTCACTGCATAATTAAATAGTCGTGGTCATTTTTTCAGCATCTTTTGGCTAGTTAAGATCATCGAAGTCGAGGTTCATTGTAGAAATAACAGTACTTTTCATATCTAAAAACTCTCTTTTACAATCGTTTGTGCTTTTGAAATATTTCTATGTTATATTATCATAAGTTTTTATAATAATTTAATTTCAAGTGTTTTTTAATAAATGATAAGATCATCTTGTATTAGAACGATTTCATGTGTACAACAAAAATCAGACTATGATAGGATGCAATTTGATACCAGAGTATCATAATAACTTCTGAAAAATGATGTTGTCGAATATTACATTTCAACCGAAATTATTGATTATCGTCTCGCTTCGTTTTTGCATGAGAATATATTGCTTTTTCCAAACTAAACCTGTGATACAGTCTTGATAAACTCTTCATAGATTCTATCACGTAGCTTCAATAAGAAGATCTTTAAGAAGAAACGGTTTGTTTTCAGTCTTTCTACTTGATCAGTGATACTGGATAGAAGTAACAAATACTATTCATTATCGTTTCTCATATCTAGGGTTGAGAATATTTGTTGAGCGCATACATATTGTATATTTTTTTATATTTCGTATTGTTTGCACGAACTAGGTCATTTATAGAATAAAGCATAAATGAGCCAACCATTCCATTCCAATAATCTTTTGAAAAATTAGCTATGCATCAGACTACTAAGAACTATGTTAAGAATGCAAGCACACTATAATTTTTTTGCAAATGTACTCGAAGATAATCTTATACAATCTAAAACAAATTGATTTATAAACTTTGATATTTTCATAAATGACATTATATATATATGATGACATCTACTGAAAATGAAATAAATATTTGAAAAAAAATGATTGGTATCAATCATATATCAAATCAATAATGGTTAGACTTTTGTCTCTGTCCAGGGCTATGACACCAAACAGAACAAAATCTTTTGGATTATGTTCAAGCTTAATAAATTATCATTATTCTATACACTTAATCGAAAATAAATAACAAAGATAAGATAAGAAAATTTCATATATAAAATCTTTTATTAAGGTTAATGTTTCTCCTCGATCTTTCTTTTCATGCATTTAATAAAATACTTGAAATATTTACATGTATATATATAGAGAGAGAATGAGAGGGATTAATGTCTTCGGTGTATGATCATTTTAGATAATAATGAGTAGTAAAAATAGTTTCAATTATTTGTTCTTCAAACGATTAGGTCATTTATTTCATATTTTTCTTCCACTTTCTCGTCTTTCAGTAAATGTGAATAATCATAATGAACGAATTTATTCTCATCCATTAATTCTTATTTTATTAATACTTTTAAATGAAGCTGGTTTACAATTTGTTATCTATTATGTTGGTTTAATTCCATCTGAATTTTATGTTCAATTAGGTAAATCACCAAATGAACGTGATTTTAAATTATTTCGTTGGTTAGTTATTCGAGCATTTGCTTTTGTAATATTAAATGCATTCCTTAAATCACTTTCAACACTTTTATCTTCAATACTTTACGTGAAATGGCGTACGAGACTTGTTCTTTATTTACATTCCCTGTATTTTACACAACAACGATATTATCATTTATTACATACAACACAACAAAATCAAAATCGAAATAATGACGATCGTTCAATAATATATGAAAATCATACAGTACAAACGTAAGAATTCATTTGAATTGTTTTCGTCATAAAAAAATTTCATATTTTTTTAGTACTGACAGTGATAGTAACGATCAAGAATCAGTTAATTATATATCAACGAATCGTCCTCAACCACTAGTAACAATAAAACCATCTATAGATAATCCTGATCAACGTATAACTCAAGATGCCGATGCATTATGTCGAACATTATCTGTTATTATACCTCTTGTTGTTATATCACCATTTACTATTGCTTTTTATACATATCGTACATGGGAAATTACTGGTTATTATGGTCCATTAGCTATAATAATCTATTTTATAATATGGACTGGAATAAATAAATTATTTATTTCAGCTGTATCTCGAACAATATTTCGACAAAATATATGTGAAGGTACATTTCGTTTTCTTCATACACAAATTCGAACATATAATGAATCAATTGCATTTTATAATGGTGGTTCATTTGAACATACAAGATTTGATAATTATTTCTTAAAATTTCTTGCACCATTACTTTATCGTCGAAATATTCAAGAATTTTTTCTTAGTTTATCAACTAATTTATTTGATTATATTGGAAGTATATTAAGTTATCTTTTATTAGCAATAGCTATATTTGTTTTTCATTTCTATGATAATTTAACATCTGAAGAATTAGTTAAAACAATAAGTCAAACATCATTTATAACAATGTATTTAATCTATCGTTTTAGTCAATTAAATGATTTAACAGATAAAATAACGATAATTGCAGCTAATACACATCGTGTACAAACATTTGTTGAATATATGAAAAATATTGATATATCATGGGCTGAAAAACAATCTTATCAAACTAATCAACAGAATGAAATTCTTAATATTAAAAATCTTTCATATTCAATTCCAAATAATAATAAACATCTACTTATGAATAATCTCAATTTAACATTACATCAAGGACAACGTCTATTAATAACAGGTCTTATATAAAATTTATTAATTATAAATCTTTTTCTATAAGAATACTAAAATTGTTATAAATAGAAAGTTTCTTTACATTTGTTATAGAACCATCCCAGCTGCTTAACTTGATTTCTTATTTAGCGAAAGGCATACTACTAATAACTGGTCGATACATAATTCTTCGTTATAAACAGTTAATATAGTTTCGTCGCTAATAGTTCACGATCAAGTTAAGTAAGCTCCAAATTTGAAGTTTGCGAGTTTTAAGTTTCTCAAAAAGTTGTAGCTTGTAACTGAATGCTTGCTTTTTCTTGAGCATCACCAGTCGATTCAGCACAGTCCAGAATATCTCTTAAAGCAATCAAAAATAGATGATTACAGTTTTTCGCGAAAACTTACACATCCAAATTTGGAGCACACTTAACTTGACTATAATTCATTGTATCTAATAGAAATAATACTTTCTATCTATCATGAATTAAAAGACAAGTATATAGATTGTTTTAATTCAGATTATTTTTTATTTTCTTATAAATTAATCATGAGAAAAAATTTTTAGGTGATAGTGGTGTTGGTAAAACATCTCTATTTCGTATTCTTCATTCAATCTGGCCAGTGAATATACATGGATCTTTTTCTTATAATACTTCACATAGTTTTTTACTTCCTCAACGTCCATATTTTACAAATCAATCACTACATGATGAGCTTTCATATCCAAATGTACAAAATTCTATAACGATTACACGTCAAACACAAATTGAATATCTTCTTGGTGAATGGGATCTTTCACATATTCTTGATTGTGTTGAATCAAGTGTATTTATATGTCCAGAATATCCATGGCAAGATTTATTATCACCCGGTGAATTACAACGTTTATCATTTCTACGATTAATACTTTATCTTTCTTCGAATGAAAATTCACGAATGAGTATTATATTTCTCGATGAAATAACATCATCACTTGATGTAAATATGGAAATAAAAATGTATAATTATTTAATTGAACGAAATCTTACTTTTATAAGTATTGGTCATCGAGAAACACTTCAACAGTATCATCAATTTCAACTTAAATTGTATAAAAATGGAAGATATATGATAGAAAATCTTTGAATTTATTATTATTATTATATTTTTTTTCTATTTCAGAAAATATCAATAAAAATGAATTATTTTGTTTTATATGATAAAACTATTATTTTCTTTTTGTTACGAATAAATAATTTTCTTCCTTCCTTCCTTTTGGTTTGTGCATCTAGAACGAATTGTATGACACAGTATTCAATATGAACGATAGGCATTTTTTTCTTCCAATGAAGAAAAGTACGTAGCCACCACATGTGTTTGTCACCTTGTCTCTTCACTCAGTTGCCACGTCCTCACTTATTTTTTTTTTGCTTACCTGAAACAAAAAAAGAAAGAAAAGAACAAATATAAATGTACATTGACTAAGCAATTGGCATTGATTATATTCATATCAATTTCAATTCATCCTTTTGATATAGATGCACATTGTTGCTTTGAATTATTTTTAGATTTTCGAACAACAAAAAAAAATGACATCGGAAAAGCCTGATATTGAACAAAATGATAAAGTAATTATTACAAATGAATCATCAATAGTATTTAATGAAGAAAAAACAATTGAATTAAATAATCGTTTAAAAAATGATTTTATGTCATATTGTTTTTCATTTCTACATGAAGATGAAGAAGCTCGTCAATGTATACAAATTGTTTGGAATAAATATTTAGAATGTGTTGGAGATGTTGCTATGGTATAGTTAAATTTAACATTTCTTTTTTTTGTTCTTAAAATTTCTTTGTTTCTTTTAAGTTATCAGCTTTTTTCGATACATTACCATATCATATAAAAACATCTGTTTTACCAAAATATCAAAATGAAATCATTCAATGGTGTGAAAAATTATTTCATATTCATTCACATGCACTTCTTTGTTCAACATATTATTCGGAAACATTTCAACGTGTTATACGTTATGCATTAAAACCGAATCAATATAAAAAAGCAATTATTTATATTCCAATGGATTTTGATCCAAATTTAAAAATTGATCTAACATCTTCATTATCAAATATTAAATTTGAACATATTTCAAATAAAACGTCACATGAAGATATGATCGATATAAATCGATTCGAAGAATTGATTAAACGTGATATAAATGATTCCGTATCTTATCCTTTTATGATTATTGCAAATGCAGGTCTGAGTTTATTTTTTTCATACTGAATTGAATATAAATGAAAATATTTTTAGGCTCAGCATTATTAGGTCGCTGTGATGAATTAAAAGAAATTAAACAAATTTGTGAACGATATAATATTTGGCTTCATGTTATAGGTGATTTATTAGGTTCATTAGCTTTATTATCAACAATTAAAGATAATGTAAATATAAGTTGTGATAGTTTAACAATGGATATAATGAAATTATTTGGTATACAAAATCTTCCTTATTTAACGTTTTTTCTTCGATCAACAACAGATATTAATGAAACAGATGAACAAAATTCATTACAAAGATCTTCTCATCCACTTGATGATTTTATTTTACATAGTCCATCCGTTAGTTTTTTAAGTGTATGGTCAATTAGTCAACGATGTTCAAATGAGAATATTTTTTATCATATGAAACAATCGTTTGATTTAGCAAATTTATTATTAACACGTTTAAAACAAATCAAAACAATACATATAATTAATGATGAAGATAATCATGAAACATATACATATCAACGTATTTGTTCAGGAGATGCACCTAATGATGTTCTACCAAAATCTCTTGTTATTTTTCGTTTTCAATCGGATAATATAGCAGAAGTATGTATTTATTACAAATAGTAATCTTATAAGATTTCTAATGAATTTGTTCCAAGATAAAAATAAGCAGACGTCAGTTAGATTATTTTCGCTTTGTCAACTACTAGATATAGATCAAAAGTATTAGATGTAATCGTATTTAAAATCATCGTCTATGTACTCTTACAAATCAAGGTTTTTGCGATCAGAGAAAATTAGATTATCTACATGAATTCTATAATGAAAAGATGGTCAAAAAAAGTGAGCTCGAAATTTGTAGTTTACGATTCTGTGGTATTTCAACGAATTCTAATGTTTTTTTTCTTGAATAAACATCGATCGATTCATAATAACCAAGAGTATTTATATGAGCAATCAGAAAAAGACGGTTCAAGTTCTGAGCTGAGATCTTCGTTGAAAACTAGACATCCGTAAACTCCAAATTTCAAGCTCACTATTTTTGGCCTGAAAAGATTGTGTTGATTTAATATTTAAGTTATTCATCATGTAAACATAAAATATTCTATTCATACTTTCTGCCGTTCAAACTATTATTTTATATTGAATGTGTTCATTCCGTTAAATCAAATATGTCTAAGAGAAACATTTTTGTTGTTGAAAATTATCATACTTAAACACCGTTTCGGAGCAATAAATAGCAATAAATTAACTTTGTAAAAAACCGCATCGTAATATTTTTTCCTGTCTTTACGAGATCGAACGTATATGAAAAAAGCGTAACAATACTATTCATGAAGGTTAATTTATTTCTATTCTCTATTTCGAAATATTTTTCGAACGTAATAAACAATAATAGAAAATTAATCCCTGAATCACTTGAATACCTTTTAATTATGTTTCTAAAAATATTTTAGCTTGAAAATATCGATAATTTAACTGGTTATCTTGATCTTCTTAATCTTTGGTTATTTGATAAACTTTCTCATCAACATCCAAAAATAAATTTAGAATTACTTAAAAGTGTTCATTTTCAAATATCAAAACCAAATGAACCTATACAAAATCAAATTGCAGCACATGCACTTCGTTTTGCACCATTAGAACATTTACTTGATGTTATTGATGAAAATGATATGCAATTATTTCTTGATGATATACAACGTTTTAGTGATATACTTATTGCAACAATGACAGCACGTGCAAATCTTGCATCAACTGTTTCAAAATATTCAAATCTTCTATCAATTCCAATACAAAATTGGGCTGGTATTGGTGCTGTTCGATATATTCCAAGTAATATAAATCCAACCAATATGGACGAAATATCCAATTATGAAATCAATATAATTCAATCCGAATTAGCACGACAATTACAAACAAATGATTCAGCATTTTCATTAAGTGGTGGTGGAACAGATGAAACAGATTCATTGCTTTATTTACGTTTAGGTATGATAAGAAAACGTGAAGATCTTGATATATTATTACAAAAAATATCGAATGTTGGAAAAGAAGCAGAATCATCAATAAAATATGCTGAAGATATGGCAGAAAAAATCAAAGCTGGTATAGAAAAAGCTGAAAAAGATTTACAAGATGAAAATTTACAATTACTTGCTCAAGATGGTCTTTTAAGACAACTACCAATAGTTTCAAGTAATTCATTTAGCTTTTGTATTATAAAATAATCCAAATATATTTCTTTTAGATCTTATGTCATGGTGGAGTCCAGCACCATCTGCATCAGCAACAGCAACAAAAGGTCGATCGTTTGATTTAAATTCTGGTCGAATTGAATCTACTGAAGATACATATGTATATCGAATGCAAATAAGACGACAATCTCATCATGCACCTACTCATAATGATACAACATCGGATAATTCTGATAATATAATAAATTCAACTGATCAAAAAACAAATGAATAATTTATGATATACATTTCATAGTTGATGACGTTCAAAATCTTACAAAAAAATTAATATTTAACGCAGTATTGTCTTTTTTTTCTATTTAGCTAAATTTTCGATCTTATAATATTTGACACTTTTTATTTGTTATCGTTTTATGTTCATTTCTCTAATAAAATTTTTCTTCTTTTTCATTTTGTTCATATATCGAACTTCCAGATTTCTCGCGAAAATAATACAACTAGTCAAAAAATTTGAATATAATATTACATTAGCTCGGAGATGAAAGATGACATCGGATGAGATTATTCTTGCTCTATTCACAATAAGTATATTCAACATAGAAATGTTATTATACGCACCGGAAATAACTTGCTTTTTAGAATATATAAGTTTAGGATAGTATTGAGATAGCCGAGAAGTTATATGAAACCACTTAGTCATATTCAAAAGCCTTTTTTCATATTAGGTTTTGCTATTAGACAAGTTAAATTTATCTTTTCTAATAAAAACAAATTCTATGTTTGTAATCACAGTCTAGTATTTACCCAACAATCTACATATTTTTTCTCTGAATGAAAATAATATATAATCAATCGATGTTGAAGGTTGATTTATCATTAGAAAATTTATGATCGATTATTATTGTCATTAATTAACTTAAGAAATGCATGATCTTTTCAATAATACTATATTTTATTTATTATATACTTGGAGATTTATTCTAATATATATCAATCGTCCACTCGAACTATATATTTTATACTTACAGTGCCTTAGGGATTTACTATAGTAAATTATATTTGAATTGAATGATAGTTTTTATAAGTAGGAAAAAAAAGTCATAAATTTGATGTTACAAAAAGGAGTACTCATTGTTGGATAGTAAAAAAAACGATTGTTGATTAATCTTTTTATCATTTGAATTGTTACAATCAGAAATGTTCTTTTATGAACTAATAATGATTGTGAATCTGTAGGAACGACTATTGATTTCCTGTTCAATGCGACAGACAATTATCAAAAGCGGAACAAACGATTGGTTTTGGCCGTTAAGATGTGATGAGGCAAGACACAAAAAAGAAAAAAGATTCTCCTTTTATACGTTGTCTTATAAATGAAATTATATATCTGTTGTATTGATCAACGTTATAACTTCATAAATGTTTTATATAACATTTGCTTTTTCTCATATGTTTTACTAGTTTTCATATGTTATATTTTTAAGAATGATTTTCTAAGCATCTAACATCTACTATCATATTTAATCTAAATCAATGTCATAAAATTGTCGATTTTCGTTTTACTTGACATTATGATTATCATTAAGTTTTTTTCTTTCTCTCTCTCTCCCTTAAATATTAATAATAATGACATAGATTTTTATAAAACTTGATAGTTCATGGAAGTATTATACTTTCGATTCTGTTATTATTTTCAAGGCATTATTGATAACACCCTAGAATGACATTGTTTGTATTAATTTTCATTACAAAAAAAACTTGTCTTTGTTCTTCTTTATTTATAAACATTATTTCAATAGGTTTTATTTGAATAACTTTTGTAAATAAAAAAATTTCCCTTGAGTGATTGATTATATAAAGATTCAGAAAGGAAATTATATGACAAATATAGTCTCACATGTATTTATTTATTATATAAAGAATAATATAGAACGTATTTGAAAAAAATGTTTTGTGTGAACAATTAATAATAAGTATAAGAATAAAAAAACCACTGATGCGATAACAAAAAAGAAATAGAAAAAAAAAAGAAAAGATATACTTTGATGGCATTGAAGACATATATTTAGAAAAGAGATGGATCATTACCATCCGCCCATTATCATTAACTTCGTTGATAGAAAAAAAAAAAAAAAAAAAAAGAAAGAAGATTATTTCTTTTTTACTATATGGATCGTAACACATGAAGAAAAACGCAGAGAAGCAGGGAGGGAAGGAGAGAGAGAAAGTGTGAGAGAGAAAGAGAGGAAAAAACCGGAGGGAAAAGAAATGTGGAAATGAACAAAAATGAAAATAAAAAATAACAAATCCACTACGTAGTGCGTGATACATCATTCCAACTCGTCTATCCTTTCCTCTTTCTTCTGATCTCCTCTATTTTTTTTTCTCGTTTTTTTTCTCTCTATCCACATCTGTTTTTTCTATAACTCTTACACGTATACGTAAACATAAACTTATATAAACACCCGTTAGATGGATGGCAATAGTCAATGACATGGATGAATGATCGATCGCCGGGCTGACGAATAGTCAGTCTGTATTTTTGTCGTAATGTGCCATGCGTTTCACACAATTGCTACTAATTCTTATGCTTTGGATCCATAATCAAATCTTTTGTTTTGCTCAACAACCACCACCACCACCACCATCACCACCACCGACAACACAAATTGAAGCAACTGATTTGGAAGATGGTCATCCGAATCATCAACTCTGGAAAAAAATGATTGATCCAGGACGTTCATTATCTTCGGATCGGTAAGTTAAAATTCTTATCAATCATTTAATCTATTTTACACAGACTTTTCTTTGCCCTGGGCATTCGAGCTTAGTTGAACTAATATGAGAAAAAAAAAGCTTGATAAGATATGTCTAAGAAGACTAATCATGTCAATGATGTTATCATGAGATACATGCTGAATTTGATACAAGTAACACATTTCGTAATAGAACAGAAGAATAATAGAAACATTTTTTTTCTACTTTTTTTGTTCGCTATACAATTATCATTGTTAAGATCTAAATCTAACTTCAGACTTGATTATTTCATTTAATTATATGATACGCTGCGTACTGTGAAATTATTCGATTGCTTGTTAAAATTAGTATGAGTACTAGGTCGGTATCAAATTAAAATAATAATAATAATCATCATAGTAGGAGTAGTAGGAGTAGGAGAAAGTGAGAAAAAAAAACTTTCATTGATAGGATTACTGGTTGAAGCATGTTCTACATGCAATCAAGATATATAACACCAGTGAACACACACACTATCTATTAGTTTCCTTACCTTATTCCCTGGAAGATGATCATTAATAAGAGAGTAAAAGATATTCTAGCATGAAATATAATAGCGGCAATCCGTTCTTCCTCATTATTCAAAGTAGCAATTAAATCTAACCGGTTGGCTTTATTCGTTTAACATACATGCAATTGTATCTCGATTTACCATCATCATCATTATTTTACAAAGGAAGAAAACTATACAGCTAGAAATACTTACAGTTCGTTGAAGTCACACTATAATTTTGTTCAATGTGCTCATAAGAGCGTTATTAGTCTACATTGATCCCTCCCTCCCTCTCCCCTTCCGCATTTTTTTTACGGTCTAACATCAATAAAAATTTATTTCAATTTTGTTTTTTGTTGTTGAAAAATTCAAATCTATTTATTTCATAATCAAACAAATGTAAAAGAAATTTTGTATACATCCTTGACATTCATGTATTTCATTCTTTTACTATTGAATCAATTATGATTCTTCAGTATGTCTATATACATATTCTTATGTTAAACATAGCATTCGAAATAAGAGAGATATATACGGCGTCAAGTACCAAGAGAAATAAACATTGAATATAGACATCCGCTTGATGATTACAACAGCATCGCCAATAAATAGAAATTGGATTACTGACAAAAATCTAATTGAGAAAACGAGAGAACCAATGGGAATTGAAGATATTTTCATTTGTTTTAACTGATCTATCCCAATTAACTACAATAACAACAACATCGATCTATATATATATTATGACATGACAGTGGAAATCGAAAATCTGTGCAATTCATTATCTTATTTCTAATCATCGTGAAAGCATAGGCGTATAAAATAGATTTGCCTTAGGGGAGTAGGAAAATCATATAGAAGATGTTGTTTATGAGTCTCTCAATCTCCTCTACGGGTGATTATTACATTCATTTACGTCCTCTTGTCGACGTCATCTTCTTCCCATTTATTAAAGAGCATAAACGTCGAGTCCAAAGTTTTTTGTCTTCTCTTTCTCTCTCTTTCTCTCTCTCTCTCTCTCTTGACATATATACATCTTGCTTTTCCTATTTAAACAAAGTAAAATATACTGATCACAATCTCTATATAAAAACGTCAAAAATAATGAAGAAAGAAAAAAACGAACATTGTATAAGAATGTCGAGAGAGATGTAATCGTTTGTTATATTTTCTTGCCTATTTGGTAAGAATCGCGTAGCATTGTTAGAAATTGATTTTTAGGCTTGACATTCGAGTACAATAGAAAAGAAAGAAAGCTACAAAGGCGAAGAAAAGAGAGAATAAAGAGAAGAAAATGAGAGGGAAAGCGAAAACAAAACTATGATCAACACGCTACGTCTAAAAATTCTTTTATTAAGGATGTGATACTGTAAGAAAGAAACATACTACGGTAGTATAAGATAGAGAAATGAAAGAGAGAGTGAGAGAGAGAGAGAGCGCGAGAAAAATAGAAGAAATAATGTTGTTAACAGTAGTGTAGAAACATTAATGAGTAGTTGTAGAATGTCTTAGAATCAAGTTGGGAAAGGCGATGTTAACTAATAGCAGCAATGATTCTTATCAATATTATATTTGTATTTATCTTAAACACTTGCTTATTTTATCGACCAGTATACTGTCAAGATTTATGGATCAGTAAGAATGAAGAGCCCGTGGAAAGGTGTGTGTTCTTTTTTTTTTGTCGTCTTGAATGTTGATTTTCTATTGAATATGTTTTATCAATCACATCGAACTAGGAAAACAAAACAAAAAAAAGAAATCGGAAGTTTAGAGAAAATAACAAATGTTCTTAGGCATAAATTATATTTTAATGGATTCCGAGTGTATGCTATAGTAACATTTAAAAGCAGTTAATTAACCACTTTTCAAACACTCACAATATTGTAAATATATCTGATGAGTTTTTGTTTTAGAAAACTCTGTATATATAGATGATTTGTCCTTGATCATTAAAGTGCAACTCGATCCACATAACAAAAAAAAAACACCTTGCCGTAGGGATTTTTCTGCTACTGTCTTTTCTATTTCATAGTATATATATATATATTTTTTTCCTATATCAATATAAATGGGTAATAGCATGGAATAAAATAGCTTCAGACATGACAAGATTAAATAGCTTCATACTTGTGTCTATATAGATAAAAACATTAATCAACTATCGACAAGTTGAATTATTGCAAAGCTTAGAGATGAATACATTATATATATATATATATATAGTTAATATTAGTTGTTTTCATGAATATACTTAATAAATAATAAAAGAATATATAAAAAGATTGACAACGTGTGAATAGTGCAGAGATTTATTACTCTTTTAGTTCTCATAAATAAGAAGATTAGTTTGTCTGAAAGAGACAAGGTAACACGTTATCAATTTCCTGTTGACTGACTTGATTATTTGAAAGAAAATCTTTCTTTAATTTTAAACATGATATTCTTCTTTCTTTCTTTTTTTTTAACATATATATTTAATTATGACGGCATCATATAATAGTCGATTTAATAGATAGGAAATGTATGATTATTTGAAGCACTAAATTTTGATTATTCATTGACCTTGAGTCGAATCGGAAACATAATGTGAATGTGATAGATTGATTGAGTAAAAAGAAAATTGTCTTTTTTTTTTGTTTTTTTCAAAAGGAAAAAACGTAAGACATTTCTCTTTATGTGTCAAAATGAGAGTTGATTTGTTGTTCAATTACTTTTTTTTTAATATTTCATCAAAAAGAAAGGACCTAGACAGATCTTTCACTATTAGTATTCTCGTCCGACGACAATCTAAGACATCGTTTCTTCGCCCGGCTGTTCCTTCTTCCCCCTTTTTTCTGTCTCTCTTCACTCGCTCTCTTTTTTGCTTCACCACTTGTCAATTATTTGTACCCGTCCTCACTATTGGTTCCAGCCTATGCGTTGGTGTCGTCTTTTTACTGAGATTACACACTCGTATATCACAATTACTAGAAGATAGACAAACAGTTACACAAAAAAAAAACTTAGTTCTCATCACATAAACATGCAACTACATCAAACAAACTTCTGAAACATCTAAAATAATAGATTAGATTTCATCATCATCACCATCATACGTTTGTTAAGTATTTATTTATACTTTTACATTAAAATGTCATCATCATCATTAGTACCAATATGTATCAACAATATTGAATATTGTCTACAAATTGGATAAGCGCGGATGATTCTCTGTTGTTTTATCCTTATTAAAATAAGACTTTATTTTTGGTAGTTATATATATATTTTATTTATATCCTACTATTTAATGTTACATATCTTGAACAAAAAAGAACCAAGAACAAATTTATTATTAAACCAGTTTATCATAGAACGATGCATCTATCTCGTGATTTCCCTTATTTAATAACAATATTTACGCTTGTTTTTAGCACGCACTATTCACGCAGTGGTGCGGCAATAAATACCGTCGAAGAATTCCTTGATACATTAATTAATTCAAGCCGTTATGATAGACGTATTCGACCATTCTTTGATCAACGTAGTAAGTAATTTATTGCATGATAATTATTTCTATTGACCTTTCGCGATTGTAGGAGCATGTAATGTGACAATGACGATTCATATTAATACAATTTCGGCTATTAATGAAGTTAATATGGTAAAAAAAAGAAAAAAAAAATTCGTAATGTTTATATATCAATTAATTTTTTCGTTTATTTTATAGGATTATAATACAGATTTAATTTTTCGCCAATCATGGTATGATCCAAGATTAAATTATAGTGGAACAGATTGGGCAGCAAAGTCGCCAGAAATTACATTGCATTATTCACTTATTGATCGTATTTGGGTACCTGATTCATTTTTTCGGAATGCTAAAGAAGGTAAACGTAGTGATATCACCGTACCCAATCGGTTAATTCGTGTTCATCGTGATGGGAAAGTCCTTTATAGTCAAAGGTATATATATAGGCTTTTTTTTTGTTACATTTAATTGAAAATACTATTCATTTATAGACTTTTACTGAAACTTGATTGCCAAATGAAATTACAAAAATTCCCACTTGATAATCAAACATGTGTTGTCAATATTGGCAGTTGTATGTTTCTTTGAGCGAAAAAAAGAAATAAACAAAAATAATTGTTTTTCTAGATGGTTTTGCTACAACCGATTTAGCATTTTTTTGGGATCAAGCTTCAAATATAAGTGCCATTCGAGTTAATGAAGATCTCGAAATGCCTGATTTTGTATTGAGTAATCATGAAGCTAAATATTGTAATCGAACAACAGCAACAGGTTTGATAATTTTTTCATTATTTGTAAATTTAATTTACAAAACAAAAAAAACTTTCTTCATTTGAGTTACTTTTAATGATGTGCTGCATATATCTATATTTTCTTTTGTAATAAGTTTTCTTTTCCTCGACTGACTCGTAGGATCATTTGCTTGTATCGAAGTACATCTCTCTTTACAACGCAACATCAATTTATATTTACAACAGCTTTATTTACCATCAACATTAATTGTTGCTCTATCATTTATCGCATTTTGGATCGACTATAAATCTCATCCTGCACGAACATTATTGAGTTTACTCCTCATTGTTACAGTCACAACAAAGGCTGAAGGTACAAAAAACTTATCTTTTTTTTCTTATCCTTTATTTCGATTAGAAAGCTAATACACACGCGCGCGCGCATTTTCTCCTTGCACTGTTTGTTTTTTTCTCTTTTTATTAATTTTCACTATATGCACTTTCTGCAATACTCACCTTATTATACATATATTTGAGTTAGCAGCAAAGTACACAAATGAAGAAAGTTTTTTATATGCTTATTCGTTTAATTAATTTAAACGATCAAATTTTCTAGGCAGTTTTACATGCCTGCTTGTTGTTCTTCATTTGAAACGTTTATTTGGTTATTATCTTGGTGAGTTTAGTCCATCTATCATTTTGAGACAAAATAATTAAATTTCTATAGTTCAAGTTTATATTCCATCAATGCTTATTGTGATTCTTTCTTTTGTTTCATTCTGGATCGATCATAAGTCGGTAAGGTCGTTATAAGTCGAATAGAACTACTTGTATTTCTCTCATCAATATATATTCAGGTTCCAGCTAGAATTTCAGTCGGTCTTTTAACTGTTCTTACAGTTACTACTCAAAGCTCAGGTAACTAAATATAATGTTAACAAAAAAAAAACAGATAATTTTCAACAACATACACCTTTTCACACCATGCTCACTGCTTCCTTTCTTCTTCTGTTCATCAAAATGCTTATCTGCTTATTTTATGGTCTTAGTCAAGAAAGGGAAATTCAAACTTCCCCAACGAAAAAAAAACAAACTTTTTGGCTGAAGACCTCGCTTATTGCTTTAAACCCTTATCAATGAAATATAATTAACTCTTATAATAAATATGATTTATTTATTATTTAGGTATCCGATCACAATTGCCACGTGTATCATATATAAAAGCAATCGATGTATGGATGTCAGCATGTCTTGTTTTTGTATTTGCTGGTTTATTAGAATACGCACTTGTTAATGTTATTGCTCGTAAAGGAGAATTAAGACAACAAGTTCGTTTTTCTAAAGAAGTAAGTTTTATATTGTTATTATTTATAGATATTCATGGTAAATACATGCACACATATATATATACGTATTTCGAAATATATATTATAGAAAAGAAATCCAGACAGACCACCAAAAGTAACTTTAATTCAAAAACTACAGAATGGCTCATCTTTTGCTGCGGAGAGAGTAAATCAATTATTTTTTTTTCTTTTTTTAGCTACTAGAGTTTTTCCCCTTAAAGCTTCTTCTTATATTTTTTCTCACTTATACACTTACACATACATATATTCAATTATATTCTCACATTATTATTATTATTATTATTATAATCATTATTATATTATGCATATTCATTAGTTTGAAATAGTTGTTAGCTTATTTAGTTTTTTACTTTTTGTCTTATTTTTCGAAAATTATAATTTAAAGGTTATTGGCAATCGTCTTGCTCAAGTACATTTTTATAAAAAAGATGGCGGTCATCAAAGTAATGCGGAAACAATGGAAACACTTGTTCATAAGACAAGTAATGCTGAGAGAAAATTAAGTGGAAATACCACTAATACACATGTTCATTATTCATCAATGTCAAATACTAATGCACCCTCACAGCCGACACCACAGGTTGTCGTGTCACAACCAGCACAGCTAGCAATAGCTGCTAAACCTGTTCGTGACAGTGCACAATTTGTGAGTGAAACAACATAGATATAAAGACTATTAGAATTTTATCTTCTTTTCTTTTTTTTTTAATTAAGGTCGATCTTATTTCTGCAGTTCTTTTTCCTGTTGCCTTTATTGTATTTAATATTATTTATTGGTAAGATGTTTTTAATAGATCTTTTTTTCTTCTTCATATAATTCAATTTTAGGATGGTTTATCTTAATATGCATGTTGAATATATTTTGAAATAGAATTAATAACGCTTAAATAAGAAATCAAATCATATCGAAAGAACAATATTTGAATTTTCTTTTTTTTTCTTTTTCTGTCAAATTTTATCAACGAATGCCATACAATGATGTTGTTTCGTTTTCCCTTTCTTTTTCTTTTTCTTCTCAATGTAATGATTATCATCGAACAGTATATATATATATATATTTCTTTTTTTTAATGTGATACATGATGTATGTATTATTGAATATCTTGAAAAAAAAATATTATTATGTATCTGACTCAAGTTTTTTTCTATAATCTTTGATCTAATTATTATGGATAAATCTCTATTGAAAGTTTCAAATTAAATATATAAAAAAAGATTTACAAGATCTCATATTTATAATAAAAATAAATGAAGAATTTTTATGATTATAATTTAGTTTATAAAAAAAAACGCAAAATTACAATCTAGAAGCATCAATGCTTGACTTCATCTCTAATTATAATTATGTCTTTCTATTATATGAAATAATTTCCGCGTAGCTTTAATGTAATCAAGCATATTGCTTTTCTTTTCTTCGGTTAATTATAATATGAGACTACCTGTATCATATTCTTTCCTCTAATTAATATAACTATCTGTTAAGTTAATGCAATAAATGTCCTGGATGGTGGTGTTCATATAAAATAATAAATTTTTTTCTTTACATTGAACATAAAACACAATGACAGAAAAAGAAAAAACGACATGACTTTATAGTTTCAATTTACTTTTCCACTTGATGATTCACTCTGTCCAAATTTACTTATGAAATCTTCTCGATTTTTTTCATCTTTACGTTGCATAACTCGACGTCGTTTATAAGGTGTCCAGAATGTCCAAAGCAATATTAAAATTTGATAAAGACAAAATGCAAATGACAAAACATAAAACCCATAACGATCTAAACGACAGAGAGAATATTCAGGATAAAGTGATAAATGAAGCGCATTTGTTGCAATTGGTGTTAAATATGAAGCTAAATATATTTGATTATAATATATGTAACTAATTACGCCATGGAACACATTTATTATACATAAAGCAACTATAGATGCAATAGCATAAACTAAAAAGAAAATAAAAGATCAATAAATTATTTAGAATTTGTTTTTTCATACTATCCAATGCTGTTAAATATGATATTGTTCTGAAATGAAAAGAAAAGAACAGTAATAAGAGAAGATACTATTGAATTTCATATGACTTACGGAAGAGATTTATTAACTACCCATCTGAATGTAACCGATGTTAATAAAAGAGTACATGTTATCTGTAAACGACCATGAGAATTTGATGGTGGTATTGAAAATGTTGAAAGAGCTGCTGAAGTTATAAGAAATATTAAAAAATATGCATTCCTATTTAGAAAATAAAACTATTATTTTGTTAAATAACAGGAAAAATAATCTTTACCAAACATAATAACCACATTTTCTTCCAACATGACATGTACAAACTAGAACAGGATGTAATTGATCATAATTTATTGAATATTCTTCTCGATATTGTTCAAATTGAAATTCAACATGTTCATATAAATGCCATGATTGTTGATCACTAAATACAGTTCGATTAACACCAGATGGTTTTTCTTTATTTTCAACAAAATGTATATCATTTTGTGTTAATGGTGTTGTTAATGAAATTGATAATTCTTGTACATCATATGGAAAATGATTTAATTCCATACGTTCCCAAAATACGCCTTTAAATTTATGATATTCTGTTATTTCTATTAAACCATTTTCATTTGTTTTACTAGTTGAATACCATTTCTGTTTAAATATAACATATAGAAATTATTTGTATAGATAGAATATACATACATCATGTCTTAATGAATCTCCCATATTATTAAGAACAATCAATTGTGGATTGAAATGACCCATTTGTGGTTCATATTTTGATCCAATTTTATAATCACGTGCAAACCATGATGCTTCAAAAAAGATCTCACTTGTATATCGTTCATTAAGTGTATCTATTTCTCCAACACGTAAAAAAATACAACGAACACGAACTTCAATTGGTAAATTTCTTTCATTTATATCTGATGGAATTGTTGCTGTTACATGTGATAAATATGTTGAACCTGTCGTTTCATCGGATGATTTATTATGTGTATCATCGGGAGAAGTAACATTTGATGGAAGAATAGCTGAAGTTGAACGATAATTATCTACCCGACCAAGACTAGTAAATGCTGTTGAATCTCTATATTCTGTTGTTGGTATAGTAAAAAATGATGCATTTTTAGCTGCAAATTGTTCTAAATATGGGTAGGATGTTGATGTACATGGTGATGCTAATGAAAGTGTATCTTCGAATGATTGAACAGATGAAGTTAAACGATGTAATGTACGAAGATTTGGAGTTTCAGGTATTGAATTATGATGACGAGCTGCTGCTGTTGATCGAGTATGACTAGTATGAGAAGCACCAACTGTAATACATTAAAAGAAACATGTAAAGGTCAATAATTAGTAAGATAAAACAGTATTCTATTTTAAACTTTTATTATCATAAAAAAAAATCGTAACTTACGTAAAAAATTGGTGTTTCCAGCTAATGCCATGTTGTATTAAATCTTTGATCTACAAATAAGAAAATAGAAAAAGAAACTATTCAGTACTCCTATTATTTATATATTATCTAGAGAATAAATACCAATACTTGTTTTCATATATGATATTAAATCGAAAATTTGAGAAAAACATTTAATTTACATAATAAATCTAAAGTTAGACATATAGATAACGAAGAAGAAAATAGTATATCCCAATAGATTTTTTATATATTCAATGCGTAAATAAGTATTCTTATGTTTTGATACAATATAATATCACATTGTCTTAGATATTAGATCAAATACTTACGAATTTTTATCCTATTTATCCATCAACTATAGGAATGTTAATTAATTCCTTTATTCTTTTGAAGTTGATATATATTTTTTCATATAAAAATAACTCACTCGATAGTTTTGTTAGAAATATTTCAATGTTAATTATCTGTTTACAACAGAAGTCGACAGTAATTTTCTCGTAGAGAAGAAAAAAAAAGCACAACAGAAATACGGATAGTTCGTATAATGTAACTAACAGAATTTCATTAAGACTTCGACAACATATCTGAATGACAGTAATAAGTCTGTAGATAATGACAGGACCAAAACAAGTATAAGTTATATATTCTCAATGTTTTCCTTAATAGTATATCTGGTATTTTTGTTCTCTATTTATTTACATAGACGAATAAGTAGAAATAGATGTGTATATGACATTACTGACAAGTACCATAACTGATATAATTAAATTTTGTTAGCTAAATAAATATTACTTTAGCATTGAAAACTTTTTTATTATATATTTGAGAATTAAAAGAAATCTCTGATTAATACAGTAGAAAGAAAAACATTGTGTTGTTTTGTTTTTATTATTTCTCAAAGGAAATTGAACAATTGATTATTT
>CAJNOI010000071.1:40018-73909 GCA_905250115.1 Adineta steineri | reverse complement strand
CATTTTTTCCTTTTATAAATATCTAAATCTATTTTTACTCTTTTTTTTACAATCTACTAAATCATATGAATCGAAGAAAATAAAAAAAAACATTATTAGTGCATTATATTGCATATTTTATTCGAATTTTCCGATGTTCACTGGAATGGACATACGGCTTTTAAGGGTTAAGAGACAAATTGAAATAGACTGTATGCAACACATCAAAGTAGAAAAAAAAACAAAATCGATTATTTGGAAGAATTTCGCACATCGAATCTGACCATAACGGAACGGAAAAAATCGCAATAATTTCACTAAGCAACAGTTATTGTCAAAGGAATGGAAAATTTTATAAACAAAAACATGATCGTCTTATAGGAAATACCATCCTGAGGGTGTGGGTGTGAGTTATCGTAAGCTAAGTATAACATTCATACCCAAACCCTCAAAGATAGGTGTTTGAACAAAATAAAAAAAAACAGCGAAAATTGATTAAGATCTCTTGTCTCGTTTAACGGAAAAGCAACAGAATAGTTTTTCTTTCCATCCAATCAATTAGTGTTAACCGACCTTCTCTCTGAATTTCTTGACTAAGATAGATGGCGGACATATGATTAAAGAGTTTTAAGAAAGGAACATAGCAGTTTTTACGATCATGAATTATAGAAATATCAGAGGAGGCAATTGCCTATCTTCATCTATGCAACGTGTCGTTAATGGTCTCTCAACTATAACAATATTTTACTCAAAGACTTTTCTTTCGTCATATATTGTTGGCAACTGTTGACACGTCAGCAGGAGAAAAGAAAAGAAAAAAAAGACCTGAAAAAGTGCATAAATTTTCATCATTCTGTTATTAATCATTTTTTAAGTTGATCAAGCTATACGATACCTACAATACTCAACAACAAAGCAAACAAAATCAATGGCGAGCAGTCTCAAAACAGCTGAACAAACAGATGAAGCTTCAAAAGAACGATTTGATTATCAACGTCTCAATATTCAAAGAACGCAAAATGTTCTTCTTATTTGGTTAGATAGTAGCATTGATGAGGCTAATGAAGATTGTCAGAACACTATCGCCGAACTGCAACATGTTATGAATGCTGTTAGTATATACACTGATAGTGATCAATGCATTGAATTCCTCAAAACTATCAAAGATCATAAGGTGTGCATGATAATTTCAGGATATCTTGGTGAACAAATTGCACCTCGTCTACATGATATATCTGAAGTAGACTCTATTTTTATTTTTTGTGGTAACAAAAAACAACATGAACAATGGGCTAAACAGTGGTCTAAAATCAAAGGGGTTTTCACTGAAATCAAACCTTTGTGTGAAGCTCTCAAACAAGCAGCTCAAGAATGTGAACAAAATGCTATATCGATGAGTTTTGTGCCATCTGACAAAAAATTGGATCAACTAGACTCATCTTTTATGTATACACAAATCTTAAAAGAGATCTTATCTACCATCAAATTCGACGACAATCATATTCAAGATTATTTGAACTGTTGTCGCGAAATTTTTGTTAATAATAAAGTGGAGCTGAACAATATTAAACAACTCGAAGGGGAATATCATGATAAAACACCAATATGGTGGTACACCTGCGAGACCTTCTTGTATCCCATGCTCAATCGTGGAATACGCATGATGGATGGTAATATAATGACAAGAATGGGCTTCTTCATTAATGATTTACATAAACAGATCAAAAAATTACACAAAGAACAACAAATTACTGAAATCTTTACAGTTTACCGTGGGCAAGCTCTATCGCAGGCACATTTTGAACAACTAAAGCAAGCAAAGGGTGGATTAATGTCATTTAACAGTTTCTTATCTACCAGCAAAATTCGAAAAGTTTCACTTAGTTTTGCTCAATGCGCTGCAAGCAATCGAGATTTAGTTGGAATTCTTTTCGTGATGACAATTGATCCGAATCAATCAACAACACCATTTGCTTTAATTAGTGACATTAGTGCTATTTCAGTTGAAGATGAAGTGTTGTTTTCTATGCACAGTGTGTTTCGAATTCACGATATTAAACCAATGGATGGAAATAGCAAACTCCTTGAAGTGAGTTTGACTCTTACTAGCGATAAGGACGAACAATTAAATGCACTTACTGAGCGCATACGAGAAGAGAGTTTTCCAGACGAAGAGGGCTGGGCAAGATTAGGTTTCGCATTAGAGAACATGGGTCAATTTGTCAAAGCTGAAGAGATTTATAAAATGTTACTTGATCAAAAAATGGAGGAGAGTGAAAAAGCAGCACTTTATCATCGACTTGGCTGGATCAAAAATAAACAAGCAGAATATCAAGAGGCAATTAAATACTATGAAAAATCGCTAGCTATTAAAGAGAAAACTCTTCCTCCTAATCATTTTCAATTCGCTGTATCATACAACGACATGGGTGTAGTGTATTTCAACGTGCGTAACTATTCAAAAGCACTCTCATCTCATGAAAAAGCGCTTGCAATTCGACAACAATCACTTCCTTCAGATCATCTTGATTTGGCTATGTCGTACAACAACATCGGTTTGGTACATGCCAACACAAATAGCTATTCAAAAGCACTTTCATATTATGAAAAATCGCTAGCTATTAAAGAGAAAACTCTTCCTCCAAATCATCCTCATTTGGCTACATCTTACAACAACATTGGTTCGGTGTATTACAATACGCGTAATTATTCAAAAGCACTTCCATACTACGAAAAGGCTCTTGCAATCACACAACAATCACTTCCTTCAAATCACCCTGATTTGGTTTTATCTTATAACAACATCGGTTTACTATATGAAAACATGAAAAATTACTCAGAAGCCCATTCATTTTTTGAACGAGCTGTACAAACTGCGCAACAATCACTACCTTCAAATCATCCTTGGTCTCACCAAATGAGAAGCAATCTTCACCGTGTAAACAATCTTCGACGTGTAAAAAGGAGATAATAAGTCGTATTTATTCATTTTTCTATAACATAGAGAAAGCTTTGAAATAAACAATACATGTGTGCACACGCATACAGAGAAACTCTACTGATTAACTGAAATCACAAAAGGGCAGCACCACTTATCTCGAGAGTGGGTGTGTGGGTGTGGGTGGGTGAGGCTGTGGGTGTGAGGGTGGATTGAATAAGAGGTTAGCGTCACCCACATCCATCCACTAACACCCACACCTTCACCCTTGATCGATTCACTTCACTTGATGTTCAACTGACTGCTGACTGCACAAATCAATCTGATTTAAGAATCTTACTCAAACAAGCACCGAATCTATATTCATTGTATATCAAAAGTTGTTCAAAGATAAGTCTAAAATATTTTCTAGCTGATTGGAGGATGTGGGTGTCTTCTCTTTCATCAACCACGCCCTATCTAGAAAACAATTCATGAACTTTGATTCGTTCACCTGGACCCAGCTGAGTGGATAAGGGTTAAGATTTATTCTTATACAACTATCCAATTCCGAACTTATTCGTCAAGTGCCTTAAGCAAACATGATAACGATGATTGTAAGTCCCTTGGAATTATTTACTGAAGTCATTCTAACACATATAAAACCCATTTTCTATACGCTTATTCAATTTATTATAAAATTTATTAAAAATGCTAGTTAAAATCATAAATCTCGTTTACTATGCATTCACAATTTTACAACGAATGGGAAATCAAGATGATTTTTATAATTACGACAAAACAAAGGATTATTGAGATGAAGAATATTGATTAAAATTACGACTAACACAACAGTTAAAAAAGTCGAAAGAACATAAAAACAGACTGAAGAGCAACAACTTTCATCTCAAGGTGTCGAAGGCAATTGTAATGCAACTATACCGTCTATTCCTGGTCTTAGTCTTGCATATCCAATTCCCACATAAATAGTATTATTGGCAACAGATGCACCACTACCAAGAGGCGTATTTTCAATACACCATTCATACAGAACTTCACCATTCGTCTTGTTCAGCCCATAAAGACATCCTTTAATTGGACTTCTTGTTTCTCCTGAATAACTTCCACCTTGAACTAGGACAAGTTGATCCCAAACAGTCAGTGCAAGGTTAGCGCTTGTTTTATTTATACCTGTTGTAGGATCAACGGTAGTCCACTTAATATCACCGGTAACTAGATCTACAGCAGACCAACTTGCTTTTGTTGTGATAGTTCCATTTGGCAATGTATAATTTAAACTACCAGCATTCATATTGCCGACATAGAGATACTGATCATCAGCTGCAGAACCAAATTTCATTCCGCCGCCATTACCACCAGGAGCAACTTGGTTAACCCAGATGGTTTTTCCTGTTTCAGCGTCCAAACCAAACGCTATACCGGATTTTTGCGCAGCAAATACTTGATCACGGTTCTCGCCGCCAAATTTATACGTTAAGTTTAATTTGAATATAGGAGCTTGTCCAAAATCACTGTCAGGCCCAGGATAAGGTGGACAATTAGGATGTGGCTGAGTACAACCGTCAACGTATGCATTTATGGGTCCAAAATTTCGACTCCAACGAACAAGTCCTGTAGTCATATCTAATGCTACAATAGATTGACCGTAAGCATCTGGCTGATCACACGGATCAGAATAGAGAGTCAAATTGGCAGTATCATTCACACATTGTTGAATTAAAGGTGGTAATTTATAATAATTAGCAGTTGCAACATAGATTTGATTTCGTTTATAATCAACTGGAAACTGACTACCCCAAACTGTGCCGCCTAAATATATTTAGTTAGAAAACAATGAAATGAATGATACCATCTGTTTAGAATTTATCAAGTAAAAGGATTTATGGAAGGGTTTGTAAGACAAACACATGGTAAAATGGTATGTGATTGTGTGCATAAAGAAAAATGAAGATTTATTACTCTATACTACTTTTTCTTTGTTGTTGCATACGAGATTTATTCTTAAACACAGAGATTCCTTTTCTATCCTATGTTGTTGTATGACATAAAATGAGAAATATAAATTTGATTCTGTTTTAAATTACCTGCATATCCATTTCTAGTTCCATTATTATCTGGCATCATTTTTGTTTCCCAAAGAAACATGCCCGTAGTGGCATTCACTGCAACCACAGATCCTTGAAATACGCAACACGGATATGTTGGATCATCTGCCATGCTTTCTTCAACTGATGATATGCCAACAAAAAGAATATTGTTCGCTAATTGAGGACTACTCGTTAATTTAGACAAAGAATGCGAAGAAACTCTATTTCTCCATCGAAGTTCGCCAGTGAAACGATCGAATGCAATAGCATAAGAACCGTTACCAGGTTTATGAATTTGTGCCATAGCATCCGAGAGGCCCATGATAATCATATCGTTGTAAACTATTGGACTTGTCCGTGAAATATAACCACGACCATTGTTAATAAAAGTAGACAGATTTTTCTGCCACAATATCTTGCCAGTATCTGCTTGCAGGCAATAAAATGTTCCATTCCAGCTTGCAATATAGATATACTGTTGATAGATAGTCGGAGACATCTCAATTGGACCGTCTAGTACAGTGTACCATAGCTGTTTAAATTCAGTCTTTGTGGTTGTTGGAGTTATAGGAAGTGGGTCTCTTTGAAAACGATCATTGTTATCATGCACACTCCAGCCATTCCACCATTCTAAAGCACTGATATTATTCCAGATCAGTAAAGTGATGATGATCGACAACATCTTAATGAATACCATTTATAAAAAAGAAGAGCACTCAGTAGTATCTAAAAATGAAGATTTATTTTGATGATGTGGATGTGGGTGTGAAAGTGGGCGTAGGCACCTATGGTTGTTCTTCACACTCACGCCTCGGTCGGGTTCGAGCCTAAAAAACCGTGGACCTGCGTCACTACCTTGCACGCAGAGGGTGCTATGTATTGGTAAAAAGAATCCGAGTCTGAGCGTAACCGGGTCTGCGTCGGGTTCGGGTCCAAAAAAATGTGAACCCGCAGTTCTCTAATGTATGAGCGCCTCACTGAAAAATTATTTGGGGTGGGGGATAGAATGCTTCTCTCCGCTAGAGAAAATATTTAAGCAAGATCGCAAGCCTCTTTTGCACGTTTATGGCCTTGATTGTACTATGCATGGAACTATAACCGTGTCGAAAATGCTTGTGATGCAGCTAAAAAGCTGGCATCACTCTTCACAACAATCTCGAATAAAACTACCAAAGACATTCGAAGTGTAACACTTGCCAAATCTTGAGTTTCTTTACAAATGGAACAAATAATTGTCGTTCAGAAACGACTTGTTCATATTCAATATCTGGAATCGACGTCGGCAAAGTTGCAGCTGAGAACAGATCATTGTTCATTATCAAGTAAACCAAACATCAAACGACTGTTAGGTCGAATCCTATAACGCCATAATCAGAAAATATGCTTGTAAAAAGAAGGACAAAATATCATTTATATGCAAGTATGTGTATTGTGCACATAACGATAACATGTTGAAGTGACCATGAGATAATGATATCTAGGTTGCAAAATGAAGGTAAACATATGTATGTAGGACGCTTTAGAGCAGTTGAAATCCATAGAAAGAGTTGCTGATGTTGAATCATTATCTTTTGTGTGCAGTTATCAATAACCTAGGCAGAATATTCTGAATAATAGAATATTTGACATAGGTTCTTAGTTGTTATCATATTATTTGACTAACCGCGTAGGCCAGCCACTGTAAAAAAGATTGGTGTTTCACCATCTTGAGGGTATGGGTGTGGCTGTGGGTGGTAATCGGTCTGCGCTTGATCAGATCAATCTTATACCCACACCCTCAAGATGTTTTCAAGTTTCATTTCCATCGTCTCTTAATAGAATTCAATAGATAATATATTGAAAAAATATAAGAATCTTAATCCGTTATCGGATTTAATTCTATTTATAGTATTTAAAGTAAGCTTGTGGAAATACAAGAATTAAATATATGTATATGACTAAACCAAGAGGTCGCTAATTGACAGTGCTATGTTTTTGTCTGTTTTTTTCTGTGGTACGTCTAAGCAACTAACCGTTTGTTTTGTTCTTCTTTAGAATATGACTCATTGTGTGTTTCTCTAAAATGATCATTGATCATACGAATAGAAAAATAGAAAATGCATTATATGGAAGCAACATAATAGTTTTTTTCTTCTCACATATCGAACGGTCAACTTTTTTATACAAATACAACAAATTTTTCTAGAGTAATCCAGATGTCTCAGTCGTTTCTTATGCAAACATTTATTTATTAACATCGTTTATAAACAATATAGTATTGTTTTCATTATTACTCTATTCATAGTTAAATACAGATCATTGAATAATATTCAAATATGTTAATATTATCGATATTATTATAGAAGAAATTGATTACAAATCTTCTTACAATTATGAGAGTGATTATTATTTTTATTTTTATTGAAGATATTCATGAAGAAAACAACAAGTTTTAGTAAAGTTCGATCAAATAGAATTAAATATTTGAAATTATTTCCATTATTTATTCATGATATTGATGAAGTAAGTAAGAATAAGTATAGGTTCAGAAAATAAATTTTTTTCTTCATGTAGACTGACGAAGATGAAGATCACTGGCCTTGTTACCAAGCAAAGATTGTTGATGATCTTATCATGATTTCAGATATTGAGCAAGGTGATAAAATTTTTAGATATGTAAGTTTCACATTCAAAAGAAAAGAAATGAGACAAATCTTTTATATTTTTTATTATAGGGTAGTTTTGGTAAATGTGAATTTGTTCGAACTACGACTCATGTATCACCATCAGTACCATTAGAAATAATTCCAAACAATAAAAAAGAATATGAGAAACCTTATCGATTACGATCATTGGAATTCAATGATAGAAATAATGATCAACAAATGCAAGTTGATGATCAATATTCTGATTTTGAAAAAGAATTTTTGACTGAACTCAATAATAAAATGTTTTCTTCATCTCTCGATCAAGTTCGTGAACAAAATCATCATGAATGTCAAACAATTCTTCAACAAAAACAAATCTATCCATTATCTTCAACAATCGAATCAAAATCACTTTCAAACAGTTCTATTGAAATTTCATCAACAAAATTAATTATCTATGAACATGTTTATTTATTACCAGAGGAGGTTCAATTAATTGTTTTTTGAAGTTTATTTTTAATCATTTCTATTCATAGACAATCTTTCTTCAACATGCACTTGGTTGTCTTGTTGTTAAAGATGAATTTGATCAAGTAAGATAAACATCCAACTATTATATTAATAATATAATATTCAATAGATTATATCTCCAGATGATTTATGGAATCGATTTAATTTAAAAGATAAATCATTTTCAATAAAATATGCAGTTTATTATTATTTTCGAAGTAATGGATGGGTTGTTAAATGTGGATTAAAATTTGGTTGTGATTATAGTAAATAGAAAAAATATTTTCTTTTTTGCTTCGAAACTTTTTCTTTTCTAGTGCTTTATAAATTTGGTCCAAATTTTAATCATGCTGATTATTGTGTATCAATTGAAAATTTTTGGAATATCAATAGTTGTACATGGTCATTTCTCTCAGGACTTAATCGAGCATGTTTAAATACAGCTAAAACATTACTTTTAGTAAATGTTGAATTATCAGATATAGTTACAAATAATATTGAAGAATTTCTTCAACATACTAAAATAAAAACAATAGAAATTCAACGATGGATACCAACACAAAATAATTCTTAAAAGTTTATTTTAGATAAACGAAATAGAAATATTTAGAAATGACATGGCTATGGTGGATTTTTATCGTTAGTATTATTACGTGTACGTGAAGCTGCTCTTACCATATGCGGCATGTTAGTCGCTAGATTATTCTTTTTGAATATTTAGTAATTTTATATATTTCGAATATATACTATTGGTCCGGTACACGATGTCCATCATTCGATCGAATGGATGGAAAAACTGTAATTATTACAGGAAGTAATTCGGGAGTGGGAAAATATACAGCTATAGAATTAGCAAAGCGAGGTAAATAATATCTGTCATAATTTGGAAAAATATATGTTTCTGTTTTATTTTACAGGTGCTCATATAATTTTAGCTTGTCGTGATCGAAAACGAACAGAAGAAGCATTAAAAGAAATATGTAAATTATCAGGAAGTAATAACGTAGAAATTGAAATTGTTGATCTTGCTTCATTAAAATCAATTGAAGAATGTGCTAAACGTCTTTGTGGAAGATTATCAAAATTAGATGTTCTAATAAATAATGCTGGTAAGTAAATATTCCATATTAGTTTCTATGATTAACTTGTGTCTATGTTTAGGAGTAATGATGGCATCAGAAAAATCTGTTGATGGTTATGAAATTCATTTTGCTGTTAATCATCTTGGTCATTTTCTATTAACAAATCTTCTCTTAGATTTAATGAAAAAAGCTCCATCAGCTCGAATTATTAATGTATCATCTGTAAATCATGCTTGTAAATATTTCGTCTTTTTAATAAATGAAAATTTTTCTTTTTAATCTTTTATAAATTTAGTTTTAAATATAACAATAAATTGGGATGATATCAATTTTACAAAACCCTATTGGAAAATCAATGCTTATTCACATAGTAAATTAGCAAATATTTTATTTACGAATGAATTAGCACGACGATTACAAGGTTTTTTTGTAATATATAAATGTATTTATTTTTATTAATTAAATTTCAGATACAAATATTACTGCAAATAGTCTTCATCCTGGTAAATGAATTTTTAAGACAAGTTGTTTCGTAAAAAAAGATATTTTTTTAGGTGTTGTTCGAACTGAAGTCATTCGAAATATATTAGGTCATTATCAAATAATATTAAATACAATACTTCTTCTTATAACACCTCTATGGTGTTGTTTTACTAAAAGTCCTGAACAAGGTGCTCAAACATCTATTTATCTAGCATCTGATCGTCGTTTAAATCATGTGACTGGAAAATATTTCAAGTAAATTATTCACTTAAATCTTTCTTTTCTATTATAATGGAAATGTATAGGGAGTGTAAAGAATATTCATCATCAAAAACATCACTTGATCAACAAGCTGCTAAACGTCTTTGGAAACTAAGTGAAGAAATGACACATTTAGATGATGCATTAAAATATGTTCGAAATAATTAATTTTCTATTTAATAATTATATTTTTTTTCCGCTATAAATTGAAAGTGATTCTTAATTTTTAGATAATTTTAAAATGATAACTAATAGTAATGAATATTGTTCGTATTGTCAACAATCATCTTATGCATCTGTTCGTTCAACATGGGCAAGAGCTGTTCTAAATAAGATTGAAAATGATCGATGTTTAAAAAATATCGATCGAAATAAATGGTATCGTTTATCACGTAGTGATCTTCTACATAATGAATATCGAGAACGTTTTTATGAATTTAATGAAGATGAAGATACAACACAATTTCTTAAACAAAGCGAAGAAAAATCGGATAATATTCCTATACAAATTTTTAATAGTCTACTTACTACATTACTTACACTATTTATTACACGAACATCAGGTATGATCAAATATGAAACTTTTCATATTTTATCGAACTAATTTCTTTAGCTAATGGTTTACTCAGTCGTGGACGTATGTTTGTATATTCGACAACTCAATTTAAAACTTTATTAGACATAGATTCTCATGAAGAATCTCAATTTACGAGTCTTCTCGATATTGGTGCTGGTGATGGGTCGGTAACTGAACGAATGTCAAGTGTATTTAAAAAAGTTTATGTTACGGAATTATCTCCAATAATGCAATGGCGTTTATCAACTTCTGGTTATACAGTACTTGATACAGATCATTGGGGAGATTCAACATTTGATATTATAACTTGTTTAAATGTTTTGGATCGTTGTGAAAATCCTTTATCATTACTAAAACAAATTCGTAATCATTTAACACCTAGAACAGGTCGTTTAATTGTAAGTCTTGTTCTTCCATTTAAACCATATTTTGAATATAATAATAATCATCGTCCAAATGAATCTATACAAATTGAAGGTGATTTACCTGAAGAACAAATCAATAGTTTATTATTAAATATTTTTCAACCATTAGGTTTTTATTTAAAAAAATTAACACGTTTACCATATTTATGTGAAGGTGATATTGAAAGAAGTTATTATTTTCTTTCTGATTATATATTTGTATTAGAAATGTTATAATTATTTATTCAGATATCTTAAAATAGACTACATCTATCTTATTCGTATAGTAGACAAATATTTCATTGTTTTAGATATATAACTATAATGACTGACAAAACATTTCAAGATAAATTAAAAGATCTCAATTTAACAGGTGATGAATTAAAACGATTTTCTGATGCTTTTCAAAATGAAGAATTTCGTAAATTATTTGTTCAATATGCTGAAGAAATAAATGATCCAAAAAATCGTGAATTATATGAACAAGAAATTCGTACTGCTGAAGAACAACGTGGATCAGATGTAACATTTGTACATCCAAATCCAGGTCATGTACTTAAAACAACAATTAATGGTAAAACAAAATGTTTTATTAATATAGCAACAAATGAGCATGTTGAGAAACCATCATTTTCAAAATCTAATGAATCAAATGGGAATAAAGGTGCACATTGGAGTTTACCACATTGTTTAGCTGGACCACATGAAGATATTGATCATGAATCAAAATCATGTACTGTTTATGATGTTATTTTTTCACCGGATACTTATAGAATGGCAGAAACCAATGAAAAATTTTTGAATATGCTCGAAGAATCAGCAATAGATTCTGTAGAAAAAAATTATCATTGTCAAATTGATAAAAATAATGTGAAAAGATTAAAAATGAAATTTAAAGGCGTACCCAAAGCAACTATCCTTAGAAAAAAGAAAGAAAATCAACCACAAGATACTGAACAAGACTTAAAACATGAAACGTAAGTTAAATATTATGACATCACTTGAATATATATATATATCTATTTTCTTAGTGATGATATAATTGAAAAAGCTCGATCAAATGCAAAAAATCATAAAGTCGTTCTATCAAGTCATAATCGTCCCACAAATTCTCCACCATCAACTAATATTACATCATCTCAGATAGATACACCATGCACAGATGAAAATGGTTTTACTATACCAACGTATCGTATAACTCATCGTGGTGAATTTGATATGCAAGATTTGTCAAATTCTCTTATTCCACAAGTTCGTTCAATGCGTCCAAAAGAATTAGTTGTTGAAATTGATCTCCCCTTATGTGCATCGACTAGTAATGTTGATTTAGATGTATGTGAACGTTCAATTAAACTTCATTGTGATTCACCAAAATATTCTCTTGACCTTCCATTATCTTATCCTGTTCGTGAAAGTGATAGTCATGCACGTTTTGATAAAAAACAACGGAAATTACTTGTTACATTAGCTGTTATGAAAGAAACTCCGTCGATTATTGAAATGAATCCAAACATTCCTAGTGAAGAAGCAAATGAAGAACCAATAACTTTAGCTCCATCTATATCAACTAATGAATCAGTTGAATCAAATGAAAAACCTTCAAATATAACTTATTCACCTATTCCATTTGAATATAAACAAGGTTTAGCTCATTTAGCACTTGTTTTACATGTAAAAAATATCGATAAAACAAGTTTAAAAATTGAAAATGATGGACAACATATAACTATTCAATTATCATCATTAGGCTCAGGTTTTTATCCTCTATATCATCAACTTTGCCTTGATTTTGATCAATCAAATCTATTTGATACACAAGAAAATTCTACGAAAATAACATACAATGATGATAATGTTTTAATATTATTGAAAAAAGCGTCAAATGATAAACAATTAACTCAATTCTCAAGTAGTACTAATCGTGAAGATATAAAGGTAAAGAATAAATATATTTTGCACTTTATAGATTATAGAGATAAAAAGAAAAAAACATGTTCTCTTATTTTAATCATGCTTAACATTTCCAGCTGTGCATTGTTTTTTTCCAGTTCTTCACACACACACATAGAAGTTTTCCATGTTACTAATAATTTTTTTATTATTATATTTAGATGAATTATTTAAATGCATCAAATTCTGTTGAAAAACCAAATCCATCATCAACATCAGCAATGACAAAAGAAGATTTTCTAGTTAATCGATCGGATTCATCTACATCATCAAATAATGAACAACGTAAAAAATTAACAAAAAAACAAGCAAAAAAAATAGCTAAAGAAAATCAGAAAAATCAAACAACAAAAGATGATAGTGATAAACTTGTTAATAAAATTTCTAAAATAACACTTCAATCAAATTCTGATGAACAAAAATCGGATAGTATGAATGATACTGGAAAAATAATAGCAGAAGAAAAAGAAGATAGTTTAACAGATATGCCTAAAGTTATTCATCATCCAGCAATGTATCGTCGACATATGTCGGAATCACAAGTCGAAGTAGATCGTTCATCAAATGGAGAATTTAAACTTAAAGTATAATCATATTTTTTTTACTATACTATTTATTAACTCAGTTCTATTATGACCTAGTGCAAATATTTTTTTCCGGATTTCTGAAATCTCACAAAATCTAATGACATTTTATAGTATTCTTCTATTAATTTTGTTTACTTTATTTATAGGGTATCTTAAAAAATTCAACAAAATATCGTTCATATTCTGAATCATTCAATGATCCAATACTTAATAATAATGATTTTATTCCTGAAGAATCTGTATTTGAAGCCTATTCTGCTGCAGATGATTTAACTAGTAGTAATGAAAATAATAGTATTATAACATCACCTGATGATGGCGATAGTAGTAGTTTGTGTACAACACCAAGCTCATCAATGCCTGTTAAACATGTCACATTTAATAATCAAGTATCAAGAAAAACATTTAAACCAGGTGGTCCAGTTTCTGGTATGAGAAAATTATCATCAAATCAACAACGTAAACTGAAAAAACGTAAACGACACGATTCTTTTAATTCTCAATCAAGTGATCAAGATGATTCAACAGTAGAAAAAAATACATCTGTTCAATCTAATGATTATAAAAATCCTGTGGACTTTAAAGATGTTATTTCTTGGCAAGCAAATGGTTCTCAATCAATTAATAATAATAATAATGAAAAAGAAACACCATCAACATCGAAATCTGCTGTCCAATTTACTAATCCTCTTATTTTCGAATTAGACAATTAGTGTTCAAATCATTCTTTTTTTTGTGATGTGCATGTTTGTTTGTTTGTTTAGTTTTTTTCTCTTTACTGTCCTTGTAAATAATACATCGTCTATTATGCACTGACATATATTTGGTGGTGTTTAAAAATAACATATTAGCTTTTTATGTTATTCTTTTCAGATGTCAGAATTCAATGCAATTGATTTAGATCAGGTGATTGGTAAATCACAATATGCTTTATATGAATATCATTTTGCACAAGCTGATCCACATGATCATGGCATAGTTAGTTCAATTGAAGCTAATAATTATTTTCAACGTGCACATTTAAAACCTGATCAATTAAAAATTATATGGAATTTAGCTGATCCACATGGTCGTGGTTATTTAGATCGACGAGGATTTTATATAGGATTAAAGTTAATAGCACTTGCACAAAATAATTTAGATTTTAATGATTATACAAATATAACAAAAGATATTGTACCACCAAATTTAGGTGGTGATATACCACAATCAATAATTTTAGCTATTGCTGATGTTTGGACAATCGGACCATCGGCTCGTTGTACATTTGATGTGGCATTTGAAAAATTAAGTGGAACAATGAGTAAATTACCTGGTTCATCTGTTAAACCAATTTTTCTTAAATCTGGTTTATCAGCTGATCAATTACATAAAATATGGGAATTAAGCGATATTGATGAAGATGGTGCACTTGATAGAAATGAATTTGCTATAGCAATGTTTCTTATACATGGTTTAAAAATATCGACAATTCGAGAATTACCTGAACGTTTACCAACAAATTTAATGCCTATACGAATGCGTCGCGTTTCAGGAGTTGAAGCTGGAATAAGTATACCAAATATTGTAGCAGCTAGTAATATGTTACCATCATTAGCACCATCACAAGTTTCACCATCGAAACGAACTGATGATCATTGGATTGTTAGTTTAGAAGAAAAACAAAAATTTGATATTTTATTCCAACAATTAGATCTTGATAAAGATGGATTTCTTACAGGTGGAGATGTTTTTCAAACATTTCTTGCAAGTGGTTTACCAAATTTTGTTTTATCACATATTTGGAATATATGTGATATTGGTCAAACTGGAAAACTTAATGCAGAACAATTTGCATTAGCTTCCTATTTTATTAGTCTTAAATTACAAGGTTTGTTTGTTTATTTCATATACATACCAATTCAAATTTTATTTTTCTATATCTAGCTCCAAATTATCAAATTCCAATGGAACTTTCACATGATATGATTCCACCATCACTTCGACCAAAAACATTTTCCGTCAATGAAAGTGATAATGCTGAATTACAACGATTATTAAGCGAAGTAAATGCATTAACTAGTGAGAAAAGTTTATGCGAAATAAAATTTAATGAAAAACAACAAGCCGTTAAAGATAAACGTGCTGAATTATCATCACTTGAACTTCGTTCTGGTACAGTTAATGCAACATTAGTTGAACGTCAACAACGTATGTCAGAAAAACAAAATGAATTAAGCGATATACAAAATCGAAAAGATAAAACAATTAAAGATATTCAAGATATTGAACAACAAATAAAAGAAGAAAATCAATTAATTGATAAAGCACGAGAAAAAATAAATGATTTATCGGTTGAAACTGATGCACAACAAGAAATACGTCAAACATTGAATAAAATAAAAGAAGAAAAAAATACTATTGAAAATCGTCTTTTAAATAAACAACAACAATTAAGTCAAATTAAACTTGATCTTGAACGTTATCAACATATTGTTGAAGGACAACGAACTTTAATTGATGAATATATGAAAAATGAACAAAAAGATTCGCCAGCAGCTATTGCTGAGTTAACAAAACGATTTAAACAAGTAAATATAAAACTAGTTACTGAATATTCTCATATTTTTCTTGTTAATAGCTTGCTGATAGTCCTATTCAATCAGTACAACCCGCTGTCATCAATAAAATAGCTTCTCCACCACAACAACAACAACAACAACCACCACCACCCCAATCAACACCTTTCGCAGATCCATTTGGTTTACCTGCAAATACAAATAATACATTTAATGCATTTGGTACCACTAGTGATGCATTTGGAACTGCTCGAGCTGATGATCCCTTCTTTTCAGCAGCAGCATCAGCTGCAATACCAAATCAAAAATTAGACGAATCAGATCCATTTCGTTCGGGTGATTTTGATGCTGCACATGAATTAATGAAAAATACTATGGCACATCGTTCGAAAACACCTGGAGCAAATATGTTTGGTGGTAGTGATTTTAGTCAGGTCAGTGCACCACCTGCTAATCGACCACAATCAGCAATGGCATGGGAACCAACACGTCAAGCACCTCCACAACCTGGTACACAAGCATTTACTGATCTTTTCGATGTTTTCGGTTCATAGACACCCGTTTGATTTATATACATATACATATATTCTCCTTGATTATCTATATTTGTCTCTAGTCTTATATTTTATTTTAAATGTTGTCTTAATATTAATAAAAATAAAACTTGTAGTATTTATCGATTTCTAATAGAGTGAAATAATATTGTTCGTGCAATCACAACAAATAAAAAGGGCATCAATTCACAACCAAGGCCAAATGTCTTTTTCATTTTTTTTAATAATAGGTAGGTTGTTTTTGCTCTTATTTTTTATCGCCTTTTTTCTTCGTACTGTCTCTCTTACTCTCTCTTGCTCTCTCGCTGTCTTTCTTCCTCAATACATTTATTAAGAACAAATGTGGAAAAAAAAGGAGAAACGAAAGAAAGATTGATTGCCAATCGAAAAAGAACATGGAAGAAGGTATGTTCTAATGGCACAAGTAAGACTTTCATTTTCTTTTGATACCATCACCTACATGGTGGTTGTTGTTATTTTTTTTTTGATGCCAGGTAATGTGCTATCGAAGTGAAAAAATAGAACTGTAAACATCACGATAGACTAATCGTTTTTAAACGTGCTATATGCACAAATGATTTATGTATAACAGTATTAAATCGTATAGGTGTATATATGTGCTTGTCTGTCAATAGTGTCAATCGCTGATAAGTGTAAAAAAGAAAAAGAATAGTATTTACTTTTGAGTGTGTTAGAAGAAGAATTTTATGATGTAATATATATATGTTATATCTATTTTTATATTTCAAGTCATAATATTAAACAAGAATGTACACTAGAGAAAGAAAATTATAGTTTATTTTTGTAGATTAATCAATGACTATTTCCGACGAAGAAATACTTGTATCTCGACCTCCACAATTTCAACAAAGAAAATCTCCATCTCAACCTATTCGTATTGAATGTCGAGCTGAAGAACGACATTTTATAAATTCTACTCCATTGAAAATAAGTGGTTCTTCAAAACCAATTCGTTATACAACGAATGATTCAAATGAACCAGGACAATATCGTTCTGAAATAGTCGTTCATAATAATCCTGCTGTGAATTTATATATAAAAAAACTTCGTGTTGGTTTTCATACACATGATGATTTAGCATTGAATAATACAAGATCTCCACGTCCAGCAGCACGTCATCATTCAATAAATGGTTTATCAGATGAAAATCAACGTCAAAAATCAGGAAAATATCGATCAATTTCATTACCAAGATCAAATTCTCAAGCAATGTTACATCAATGGATTGATGATATTTGTTCCCATGAAAAATTATTGGCTAACGATGATATTTGTTTTTTTCTTAAAAATGGTGAATTTCTTGCTAGAATCTAATAAACATATTTCTCTCTATATATTTTATGTACGAAATAAGAATTAATATTAATAAATAAGTAGATTATTTTTCCTTTTGTGTGTGTGTGCTATATAAGTCAATTACAAAAGTATTTTTATTACTACTAATAATAACTGATTATCTAAAGAAAACATATTCAAGAGAGAATCTTTCATAAAATATTTTCAATATGATGATGTATTATTAATAAATAAATTATATATGTGTCTGCATAAATTAGAATATCAATATCAAGGCTAAAGAGCTAAATACATTAGGTTTTCTTTTAATTAAATAACATAAAAACAACGTTGCCTGAAGGTAAAAATATTATATTTGACTAGTTTCTCGAAGCTATGGCGGATACATTGTAATAAGGATTATTTTTTTTCCTGATTTAAAGCTAAATAAATATACCGAGTTCAAAGGTATATGAAATAACACCCTCTAATATTAATATATGAGAACTCAATGATCATGTTTTAGAAAAGAAAAATATGGTGTATTTTTTTATGTTCTACTTTAATAGTACAGAAAGAACTGATTATATATATATATAAGTGATAATTATTTATTTCAAGTAAGTAAATAATTGTTATTCAAATAAAAATTGATTACTATCACAAGTATTATTAAATATGGAAGACAGAAATATAAAAAAAGAGTAATTATATTAGGGGAATATTTTTTAGAATCGAATACTAACAACATCAGGTGTTAATGAAGAATCATTAGATTTTTGTTTGAAATATTCTGTTTTAAGTTTTTCTTCACCATGTTTTTTCCATGAATTAAAGTGACTAATTCGATTAGAATTATCTAAATTATTTTGTTCTAGTTGATTTCCATCACTTGTACGTTGTGCACGAATTTGTCCGAGAACAGAATTAAATAAATGTTGCCAGCGTTCATTTTCTTTTGAATAATGTGAATCATTATCATCTGAATCTATTCTTGCACGTATTCTTGAATCGTCACCATTATTATTATTTTCGTTATTTTGATTAACTTCAACATTAGAATTATCATCATCATCGTCGTCTAAATTTGATACTGGTTTATGTTCCATCATATGTGACATATAACGAACAAGTGAACTACGACGACGATGACCTCCATCTTTATTATCATGTACACTTAATTTTTGTTGTTTGATTTTTCGAGATTTTTTATCAAGTTGTTGTAAACGTGATGTATGATGAACATTAATTTCATTTGATTTAACGTCTGATAACAGACCTGTTTTCATATACCATTCAATAAATTCATCTTTTGTTATATGATTATCATCATTTGTATTAAACTCCTCAAATGCATCATCAATACGTTTTTGTAAATCAACTTGTTTAGTTGAATCATCTTCATTTGCATGATAATTATTATTATTACTACTATGATGATGTGGATGTTGATGTTGATGATGTTTTCTACTTGAATTTGTTACATCAACAAGTGTATGTAACATTTTAGCCATTTCATCTTTTGTAATTCTTCCATCATTATCTAAATCGAATATACAGAAGAGTGTTTCAACAAGACGAAGACGATTGACAACTGAAGCAGCAGATAATGCCATAACAAATTCTCTAGAAAAAAACAAAACAAATTATATTAAAAATTCAGGCAGGATTAATAACGCCTTTTTACAAAACTGTCTACTTGAGATAATATCTTTCTTTTTCTGTTTCATATCAACCGTGAAATTATACTTGTCGTTTTGTCAAAAATAATAAATCCGATCCTATTTATGTATCATCTTAAACTGAGATAGAAAAATATTCGTTTTATTTTCATACTTAAAATCGATAAATTGATTTTTATCTTCATCATAAACATTAAACATATGTTTAACATATTCCGATGTTTTTTGTGTAGGTTTTCCCATTATTTTCGAATATTCATGTTCGAATTGTTTTAACGTTAATTTACCATCAGGACAATCGGTATAAAAATTTCTAAAATGAATATAATATTATTTTAAGAGTAGAAAAACAAAAAATCGTCACTCACGTGTGCCAAGTTAGTAATTCTTCTTCACTAAATCCAGTATCTTGGCAAAGTTCTTCGATTGTTTCTTTACTTAAATGTTCACCATTACCATCTGCATTATGTCGACTTAATTTTGAACCCATAGATTGATTTATTATTTTAAGAAAGAAAAAAGATACCAATGTACTATCTAAAATATTATTTTCTTTAACATTAATAATAATATTCTTTTTACTACTTATTTTAACAGAACGGAAAATATAACATGCGAGTGTGACGTTTAGAAAAATATGCAATGATTACCCCTAGAAAATAGAATAGCGACACGACAGCTTATGCATGTATATGCTTAACATATAAGAAAGGAAAAAAATAGACAAAGAACGACAGTGTGGGAGAGTGACATGAGGGCAGATTGAAAGTTGTAGATAAATTTCATATCAGAGAATAAAATATAGATATTAACATCAAATCTATGATAAATAAACGAATTTATTCAATGATCATTTTTATCAAGAATATTAAAGTTAGTTGAAATTCTGCAGATAGAGAATAAGAAAGAATATACGTCAAATTTATTTAATAAATCTCCAGCTGATACCTAATTTATGATAAGTCAACATTTCAGTTCATTATTCTGTTGTAAACTTACTTATCATCATCATGAAGACGATAGACTGAATCGCATTTTTTTTTGATATTACGTATTATGACTGTAAGAAAACAAATGTAATACTCAATCATTTTTTTTCTCGTTGATAAAAAGTCACTGACAAGCGCAAAGAATAAAACAGTTGATTCATGCGTAGACCGAAAAAGAAGAAAAGAAAAGAACCTGTATTAATTTGCGTCATAATAATAATGAAAAAAAAGAAGAGACCCTTTTACTCATTGATCTTTTGAAAAAAACAGACATATAGATCAATATTTAAAAGTTATGATAAATGTCGTTCATGTTCACTTTTTGTTCGTGATTTATTCTTTTCAATATGATGATCAGATGATTGTTTGATATTATGTGAACTTTCCCATTTATGTGTTTCAAGATTATATTCTTTAATAACACGATTTTCACCTGTTTCAAATGATGTTTCCATTAAAAATCTATGTAAATCAAGAACTAAGAGGAAATGAACATATATTTATTATTCGTACAATTTATTATTTTTAGTTGCAAGACCATTCGTTGTTTTAAAATTAGGAATATCACCAATGACTTCCCATTGTTTCTTTTTAATATTATATTCTTCAATTTTACCATCTAAAATACAACGAAATAATTATACGATATAAAAATTTGATAAATAATCACGTACGTGGTGCAGCTTTACCTTGCTTATTAAAATTATAACCACCAGCAATAACTAATACTCTATAGAAGAATAAAAAAAACTCATCGATAGATAAAATAATGAGAGAATTTACGGTGGATCTGTATTGTCGACGATACTAATTAATGGTCGAGCTCTTGGAGGATCAATATCAGGTAATGTTTTCCATTGTTTCTTTTCAAGATCCAATAAAAGTACATCACTATGTATAATCATAAATATAATATATATATTTTCGAGAATATTTTATTTTTTATTTCTCACCCATTACATAATATATCATGTTCAATAAAATCAAATCCACCAATAACATATAGAATATTATCAATAACACTAACACCTGGACCAATAGTTCCATCTTAAACAATAAGAACTATATGTTATCTTATTCTTTTTTTTTCTTAAATAGATAAGCTTACTGTACATATCAGGTAAATTTTCCCATTTGAAATTATTTGTTTGTGTATCAAGCATTGTCACATTTGACATTGGTTCATAATCAAAATTATGTCCACCAGCAACAATAATTTTATTATCATCCGTTGCTGCTAATCCAAAACCCATTCGACCATTACCAGGTAAAGGTGGAATTGAGATTAGTTCTTTGCTGGTATTATTGTAACTATATACCAATGACATTTTATTACTGATATTAATTACAAAAGGGCATTTTGAAATTGGATTCTATTTCAGAAATGTCATTTCACAAATAGCATATATACGATTACATTTCATACAGTAAACAAATCTAAAAAATTAAGGAATAAATTCTCATGTTTCTCATCGAATGACTTTAATCAAATAATAAAATGATTCGTATACATTTAAACGATCATTTGATAAAGAGTACTCATATTTTTCTATGACTTACAAATAATCACGTTTAGGTGCTCTTTTTTCTCCTGTTTCATTATCGACAATATATCCACCAAGAATAAAAACACCATCATCCATTTGCATAAGAGCATATCGTTTACGAATTTCTTTTTTATCTTCTTGTAATTTTCCGATGGCTTCATCTTGCATAACCATCATTTGATTATCCGTTAAAGTTATAGATGGTGATGAAACAATAGCAGTTGGTCTAGCCATTTCTAATGTATCTTTTTGTTCATGAAAAATTTGTTTATAACTTCCTTGAAGTCTTTTATCAAAATATTCACTTAAACAAGTATCACATTTATTTGAAAGACAGTGTAATGGTTTTGAATCAGGCTTTTTTACATAAGCCTATTGAAAACCTTCATATTTATTCTGAAAATAATCATATCCTACCTGAAAAATAGGCTCAATAAAACGTTGTTTCATAGGTACACTTGACAATTGACAATCACAAATAGTCGTACATGTTTTTACTGGTATTTTCGTTGATCGACATTGATAATTCATTTGAAAAAAACAAAAGCTTCTTCCCGCATTATTTTCTTGTATCGTTTATAATAAAAAAAAATAATCAAACAACAGTGTACAAAAAAAAAGTTCACCGGTATACATGCAAAAACTACTAAAAAAACTTTTGAATAGATGCTTAAATTTGGTAGCTTTTTCTATTTAGAAAAAGCATACCAATTTGATAATAGATCAGTATCGTCAGTATTTTGATTAATAGAAATAATCTGTTGATTATCGATTAACTGTTGAAGATAAGCTCGAGCCATTGAAGCATTCTCTAGATAACTATTTGTGATAAGCCATTGACAAAACTCATTTCCGTCGAAGGTCGTTTCAGAAGATGTATTCATTCTAAATAAAAATGTTTCCAAATTACAATCAGATGTTCAATATTCGTTTTATTTTGGAATTATAAAATAGAATATCTCGAAATAGATTCTCAAAATTTAGCTATAGTTTTTAACTCGAAATGTAAGATGAATTATTTAAATTCACATAAGAATATCATTTATGTACAATAAAATTACAATCCATTTAAAAAAAGCTAATTAAAATTAATAGCACAATAGATATACATACATGATGATTCCATTCGAAAACTGTTTTATGGAAAAATTATGTTTAGTAAAATTTTTTCGAGAAAATTATTCTTACTTTGATTGACGAGTAAAATTTGGTCGGATTTGAAGTTCAAAATCCAATGAATCGTTATTTTCAATCGATCGATTTCTAATTGGATCTTGAGGACGATTTGTATTATATCCAAAACAAGATAATATTTTCATAATTCTAAAATTTAATATTATACATAAATTCTTTCTTTTATTATTATTCAATATTCTATCATACTTTCGTTTTATAGGTACAAGTAAATCAGCATCTAATGCAAAGACAAGAAACGTCATAATACCCTAAAAAACATAAAATTTTGCAAAAAAATATATATAAATTGAATATCCTACTTGTCCATACAATAGAACTGTGTCTAAAAATTGTAATTCATAATAAATACCATTACGATCATGTGATATCAATACCCATAATAATATTGATACGCACTATTATTTAGAAAGAAAATAAAAGATCTTTGTTTGAGTATTTTTTCAAACAAAATACTTACAATAACAGCATCAATCGTCAATAGAGCAACAAGTATTGCATGACGAAATAATTGTTTATCACCCTCTAACGTTTTGATTTCTGGAGAAAATTTATTAATAAAAAGTGATATAATGAAAAAAATTACCGTCGGGAATAAAAGGTGGTATAAATGTTTGATCATCTTCATCGACCATTAATGGTTGTACTTCATTTCTTACAAAATCTGAATGATTATTATGAGAATGACTATCAGTTGAGTCGTGTCGTAATCGATATGTTCGACGTGCAATACGAAGAAGACTTATTGTATTGATTAAAGTACAGAAAGCAAGTAATAATATTGATAAAATAACTTGAATTTTTCCGAGTTTTTCTACTCCTAATAGTGATATTTCTTCTGTTGGACCAAACAATGCAGAAAAATAGATTATTAATGATATCGATGCTGGTATAAACCATCCAAATACATGATATATCCAAGAACATCGACGTGCTAATTCATTTGAATGACATGTAGTTATCATTAAGGCTATTGAAAGACTTGTTACCCATGTTCGAGTAGCTAATGCTATGAAAATACTACCTAAAAAACAATATTCATTATCATTAAAATAAACAAGTAACGGTCGTCCAAGGACTCGCTTAGCTCTTTCTCGTAGAAATGCAATCTTTTCACATTTACTAGAAAAACCATTGAAAATCGTGAAAAATCGCCCTTTGATGTTGTTTTTACCGTTGTCTCTTCATCTTAATCACCCAACAGGCCTCAGATTCCAAGTTCCCACATCGAAATACCTCAAGAGATGTCTTTTTCACTGTGCGGACGCACAAGCAAGTAAACAAACAATTTATGTTTACCTAAATCGAATATTGTTGATGTTGTTGACAATAAAGGTTGTTTAACATAATGCATGATAATTGTCCAAATAGCTAATATCATTTGTAGGCCAACACAAACAAATGTATATTTATGAATAAAAGATATTTTGAATCGTCGATGTCGTAAACAAAATCCAATAAGAACAATAATTGTACAAAATAATGATAGTATACTAACATCAAATGCTGTTTTAGTTAATAATATTTCATATAATTGAGTTGTTCCAAGATCAAGTGTATGTAAATTTATCATTTTTGCTGAAACAAGCATAATGGGTCCTGCAAGTAAAGTTGAAATAACAAGTTCCGTTGATGCAATTGTTTGTAAACCTAACATTGTTTCTGGAACATAAAATACTACAGATGGTGCTGTAGGTGCTGTTCCATATAGAAAACCTAAATTTGAATAATCAATTGTATTATGTAAACTTCCATTGATTGGTTTAACAAGAAAAAAAACTGCTTGTCGTAAAATTAATGGAAATATAACTAATTTGATAATACTAAGAAGAAAAACTGTAATAACAAGATGTGCATGTAAACGATTTAATTTTCCAACCATTGTTAAACCAAGATAAAATAAAGCTGTTGCTGTAAATGATTGAGATAATGGTGTTAAAATATATTCAAGTGTATTTGGTAAATGTTGATTGAATATATAATTGAATATAATACCGAGTATAGTACATATAACAATTGGATTACAACATATGTTTTGAAAAACTGATGATATTAATTGTAAATGTTGCCAAGATTTCTCTCGATGTTTTCGTTGATCATCAATACGTTTTTGAATTTCAATTAAAAAAAATCCAATAGGATTAAGTATAACAAGTGATATAGGTGCTATTAAATAAACATATCGACTATATTCAGGATGAGATTCTTTATATACAGCTTCGATTATAGGTAATATAAGTGCAAAATCATTACTCTGTGTTGTTATTATACCATAATGACCCATACTTGCATAATTTCTTGGACGTTCAGCTATATATGCTAAGAGAATTGTTAAAAAGAATAAAATTGTTTTACTAATTAATACAGATGTAAGAAATTGCCATGAGATATTTTGAAATTGTATATCAACGAGATTCTTAAATATAACAGCTGGTAACGCAAAATTACTTATATAACGAGAAAGACCAATTGAATGAGAATTTGTTAAAAGATTAAGTTGACCAGCTATATAACCAGCACTTATTATAAAAAAACATTGAATAAGAGCTGGATAAAGTTCTTGATCAATAGTTGTTGAAGCATCTGTTGTTTTATTCATTATCTAAAATAAAAGAAAAATAAATAAAACAATCAAAACGATCTTCGATAAATAAAATTTATTGTATTTATTTTAACTGACTTCGAACTGAATTTTCATATATATATAATCTATTATTTTTTTTCACTGATTTTAACCATGCTTCAAAATAAGTACCCGAAGAATTGAAAACATATGTTAAATTCCAACATGTCACATTAAAATAGTTATCTAAGATACTGTTTTTTGCATATCAAACATTTCCAGAAAGTGACATGGTATACATAAATTGTAAACATCGCTTTTATTTCTAAAGAAAGCTAGTCATTTATTTAAAATTCTAAAACATTAGCAAGTCAAATAACCTCATAAAAGTTTAATTTTTTTAATAAAAAAATTGCAAAAATTGTAACCAAGACTACACTTTATATCGATATTATATATTTAAGAATATTAAACACCAGTTTTTATTCAAATTCGATAATATATTTGTGTTTCTATAAGGATAATTTAAAAAGATGTCAAGGTCGCAATCCTTTCTTTTTCAAAACTAATAATCGTAATGTTAAAATTTTTTCTTTTATTAAAAAAGGTATTGTGAATTGAAGTTTTCTAACGTTACTTCATATTCTAATCTAAATAGAAACATTAAATAAATTATTTCAACTTAAAAGAAGTCAAACAGACTATTAAGAAAATTATTTTTAATTCATACTGTAGGGCAACATGATTCTTCGTAAATAAATCAATATTTATTGATATATAATAATAATTTCAAATATTGTTTATTTGAACAATAAACAGATGTAATTGATCGACTGATCAATCGATCTGTTTAACATAATGTTATCATTATTCACAGTTTCTAACGAACGAACGAATACTAATCATCACCACTAGATGTCAGCTATAATATGAATCACGATATACTCATAAAAACAGAACAGAATCAATAGTTCACTTTACATTTTATTTTTAAATGGTTGAGTAGTTTCTTTTTCATTTTGATAAAAATATGTTTCGAATATTATTTATCTTGATATTATTTGTTATTCATGAAAGTAATTTAATATATATTAATTTTGAAATATATAATTATATATTTAATGAATAGGTGTTAAAATTGAATATCCTCCTAATCAACATATTGAAGAACGTTTAAGAAAAGATATTGATTCAATTGATTCCATCTTTCGATATTATATCGTTCCAAATGAACTTCAATTTCATGCAAAAGCAATTCAAGATGATCTACCATATTTTTTACGATGTAAAGGAACGACGAAAGCAATTCAATTTACTGTTCCAACATCTGCAACTAAAGTAATTCATAGATATTCTTAAATGACATAGTATAGTATTGATTATTGCCAGTTGTTAAGAGAACAGCAATATGTCTTTAAATTTTGAATATTATCTGTCGATAGAAGAGCACTCGAAAATCAGACTCTTATTTCCCCATTTCGATTTAAATCTCAGATCATCCACAGAGACATCGCATAATTGGAACTACTGGTTGAATCATGATAAATAATTATCTGTTTTTCTATTTCCGCATGACATTTGTTCGGAAAGGTTAATTCCCTTAAAAATTCTATTCTTTTTCAAAAGAAATTTTACTTCACGAAAAATTAAAATAAATATCTCTATCGTTAATCCTTTTATTGATTCATGAAATAGTATATTCTTATTTGTTACTGATAAAATATTTATCGATTTAATCTCGATGTTGTTTTCGTCCAAGATATTCTTCACAATTACTCGAATTTTATAGAAAATTCAAATAAAAATCTTTATTACAAATGATGAACAAAAAATCCAATAGTTGAGAATTTCTTCTTTAGTATTTGTCTTTGGATACTGATTATAACACAAATATAATCACTACTACACTACGAAGAAATGAATTGACGTCAAATCTCGTTGGACGTTATACATGTTCAGAAATAATTAATGATAAAAAATATGAAGCAACTGTTCATGTATTTATTCAAGGTATAGATTTTATTATATCTTTAGAAGAAAACTTTTAATAATCTATTTTCTTAGATGGAAAATCTGTTTTTACTGAAACAGTTTATCCGACCGTATTTAAACAAACAGGTATTCATTTTTTTAACTTACCATGTCAAACTACAAGCTGGTATCCACGAATATCATGTTCTATACCATCGAATTCTAAACAATGTCAATTACGTCAATGTAATTCAAAAGAACGTCAAGCCAATGAACTTAGTTGTAACACACCTGTATGTGATGGGCAAGACATTTGTATTCCAGTTTATTATACACCAATTGATTTAAAACCAGAAGTTTGACTTGAAGTTATTGTAATAACAATAGAAATATAATTTTATTCTTGTTTTAGAAAGTCTTCTTTGATCCACAGATTGGTTTTGCACTTGAAAATCCAACAATACCAAGTGTATTGCCCTATTTTACTTGTATGAGTAATTATACACCAAGTCAACAATCAAAAGTTCCCTATAATACATATGATCGTAAGACTTAACTTTTTTTGCTTTAAAGTATCGATGTAAAATTACATTTGAAATTTTTAATTTTTAGCTGAATATGTACAAATTCATCAGCCAAGTTTAACTGTTATGAGTGATGAAACTGTAAGATTAAGTTGTGAAATTCAATATGGAACAAAAGTTGATCGAAAAATACCCATTCTCTTCTGGTTTGAAGATATTTACAATGTAAAATAATAATTTTTCACGACAAAGAAAAAAACAGTAATTCTTATTTTATTTAGCTTAATTTAATATCAAATCAAACGGAAAAACCAGTATTTAATCTTCAAACACAAGTCAATAGTCGAAATAGTTCAATAACATTACGTGGTTTTAAATCAAATAAAGTTTATCGATTTTATTGTGTACGAATATCTGATCAAGGTCTTTATTCACGTTCTGTTGATATTACTTGCACTGATAGTATGTATTATAAAAATTATACTAAAAGTTCGAGAAGGGTATGCGGATTGATGTTTGAAAACAAAACGAACTCTTTCGAGATTCCATCAATTGAGATCTTATTATATATATATATATGTTTTAGCACCATCACTTGATCTTGAAATTAATTTAAATGGAGCTGATACTAATGATAAGATTTCCTATGGATCAAATAGTATTTATGATATAAGTATTTTTACAATTCCACGTTCATCTATTGTTCTTGATCTATCACGAAATGGTATCTCATTAATGAATGATAAACGATTTGAATTATTACTTAGGTAAGTTTAACAAATAAATAAATTAATTTTTTTGGGTTTTTTTTCGTATTTTAGCACTAATCAAGAAAATCAATTTTTTGAATATTCATTAACTATTTATAATATGACATTTGAAGATGAAACAGATTTAAAAATTACTGCAAAATCATCAGCATCAGAAAAAACAGTTGTCATTAAACCGAATATTATAGGTAAAAATAATTTTTATTCTTCAATTTATAATTTTTTATATTTTAAAGGAAATCCTGTTGGTCAATTATCATTTGTTCCTGAACAAATACCACATAATATTCCATGGCGAAATGAAAATTCTAATAACAAAGTAAATATATATCCTTATGGTGTATTTGAACGTGAATCATATCGTATTGCTTGTACAATACGTCATCGTTCTGATATTAATCGACCATTGAATATATTTATTAAATATTCTCAATGTTCAATTGATAATTGTCTATCAAATTTAATTGATCAAACATGTCAAATAACATCAAATCAAAATATCCTAAGCATTACATCTAATCGTATAAATGATTATCAAACACAATTTATTAGTAGTACATCTCAGACGATTGATAATCCAACAATTGGTTATCAATATCTTTGTTGTTATGAACAGAATGGTTTAATTAATATTGCTAAAGCCATAACAATTTTATCACAAAATCGTAATATGTTTAATATTCATAAACCAGAATTTAGTTTAGTTACCGGTGATATTTTAACATATCGTTGTGAAAGTCATGATTTAATCTATGATGATCTTCGTATGATTTATAATGATAAATTTTTTACATATGAGCGAAATCGTTTTGATCCTGGATGGCGTATTGTTGGAACTAATCAAATAAAACAAGTTGATGTTACTTGGAATTTACCATTAAAGTATTAGATAAAAAAAATTTTTTTTTCTGAAATTATATTTTTTTATATTAGTGAACAAATTCAAAGTACAGCAATTGAAGTTAAAACAGGACCATTAAGAATGATTGGTAATAATGGATATTTTCAATGTATTGCTATATCTAAACGACCGGATGTTATTCCGAATGCAAATGATACTTATAAGATCAATGTTGATGGTAAATTGAAATGAAAATAATGACTGATTTTTCTTTCTGAACAAATTTTCGTTTATTATAGATCCAGAATTATTAGAATTTAAAAATAATTTACAATTAGTATCGAAATTAGATCGTAAAGTAGGTGATAATGTCGAACTTGATTGTCAATTTAATGGACGACCAAAACCGAAATTAGTTTGGTTGAAAGGAAAATTACCATTGAAAAATGATGATTCAACGTTACAATTTGGAGATAATAATGGAAGGTCAGTAGAATTTATCGTTAGATGAAAAGATTTCTATTGCACACTATTAGAAAGAGAATACAAAACATCAGAAAAGTAAAGGTAACATCCTTTGAGCTAAATATTGACCATTTCGCTCATAAATATGAAATTCGACTTGTTTTTCCACGCCGCCAATATCGAGATCCGCTCCTGGAAACTCAGAATGTATAAAGAAGTTAATTGATATCACTTGAACTTATTATCATTTGTTTGAAATACTAGATTGATCTAATCAATGAATAATCCTGAAAGTAAATTAACTAAGTTTATATTTATAATAGTATTTCGATTACTCGTGCCCAACCATCTGATACTGGTTATTATACATGTGAACTAAACAATGGTCGTGATGCTCCACTTCAACGAAGTTTTGATTTACGAGTTAAAGGTAAAATTCAAATCTTTGTCATATATATTTTTTACACCATTTTTTGTTTAGGTTCTAATCCATATTCAAAAATGAGTCGTTTTACAGCTATGATTGTTATTATATCTGCTTTACTTCTTCTTATTATGATTGTATTATTATTAATCTTCATTATAAAATATATTCGAATGAGACGTAATGTTCAAGGAAGTATGTTTCATGGATTAATACAAACTCCATTACCGGAAAATTTTGCTACAACAGAACAAATTCGTACATTTCTTAGTTATATTAATCATGAGACACTACCCATGGCAAAAGATGATTTTAAAGAATTAGGTCATGGTCAATTCGGTATTGTTTATCAAGTACGTTTACCAGAGGTTGGTCTTGTTGCAGCAAAGACTTTACCAGAAACAATACGTAATAATGAACGTCGTCGTGATGATCGTAAAAAAAGTACTGATATTGATGAAGAAAATGTAGAAATGTTATCTAAACATGATATTCAAAAGAAAAAAGCAGCTGAAATGTTAATTGATGAAATCAAAGTTATGCATAAAGCTGGTAAACATGTTAATATAGTTGCATTAAAAAAAGTTGCATATCCTGAAGCAAAATTTAAATTTATGTTTCTTGGTGGACCTATTCGAGATGAAGATTCATTTTATTTAATGGAACTTTGTTCAAATGGTTCACTTGAATCAATGCTTAAATATTTTAATCAACCAATACAAAATTCAGCAACTCATGGAAAATTATCATTATATGAAACACTTTCAAAACAAACCGAACCCGATATGACAGTTAAACAAGCACATGAAGAATGTTTATTAACTGATGATGATTTAAAATTAATTGCTTATCAAGTGGCTTGTGGAGTTGATTATTTAAATCGAAGACAAATAGCTCATTGTGATATTGCATCAAGAAATGTTTTAGTTACATCAAGATTTATTATGAAAATATGTGATTTTGGGTATGAAATTGAATATTACTTTTTTTTGTACTGTCTAATTGAAAATTTTTAAAAAATAAATGTTTATATAGTTTAGCAACATGGACAACTTATAAAAATTATCGTGAACAACTTGCACAACATGAAAGTGTACAACTTGAAAAGAAAAATGTATGTATTATAAGAGAACACTTAGATATATTCTTATCAGATTTTTCTAAATACAGTAGCTCAATCAGGAGTAAGTAATTCATATTTAACAACAGGTTGTATACACCTTTATTGCAATATGATTTTATCTATTTAGATAGAGCATAGTAATTTTGATCTGATTCATTAAAATCTGAGGATGTTTTGATATTAGATCGAAAGAGATGATGCATAATCACGGATAGACAAATTATTTGTTTTATAGGTATAAAATATTTTTCTTTTCAAATAGAATGAAATTGCGACACATAATTTAACACCAGAACTCGCTAAAACTTTTTTACGTGCATCCAGTCCAGATGATCGACAATTATTAAATAAATTATCAATTAAATCTGATGTGTAAGTTTAATTTATTCTCTTATTAATTTTCATTTTCATTTAATAAATAGATGGTCATTTGGTATATTTCTTTGGACACTATTTCTTAAATGTAAGTATTTATTTGATATCACACTATTAATATAATGTTGTTTTATAAGGTCGAATTCGGCCATTCAGTAAGCTTTTGGATGAAATGGAAAAAACATCTGATGGTGGAAGTTTCTTTCATCGACTTGCTCTTGTTATAAGTGAAGGTCGTGTTCGTCAATATATTAATTATCATCAAGAAATTCCACGAGATATGTAAGAATCTATTTCTATTGTTGTTTTTTTCTTTTTGTACATTTTGAAAATTGTTTTTTGAATATTTGAATTAGTGATGCAATTATTAGTATTTGTCTTGTTGAAGAAAATAGTCGTCCAGAAATGACACGAATTCGTGCTCTTTTATGTCATTCAAAAATGTTATCAAAACAAGCATTTCAAGTAATTACATTTTATTTTCGTATGAAATTTATTAATTATTCTTTATGTTAACTTTATATAGTATTATCGATCAGAATATAATCGATATCAAGAAGAAAATATATCCGATGAAAATATTGAGAGTTTTGGTGAAGTTCAAGGTGTTAGTGATCTTCCTTCATTTGATAGTGAAAATGCAATTAATGATAATGATACTTCAGGAAATGCTCGTCGTTATGAAAATGTTAATTTTCGTCCGACAACAACTGTTGATCCAGGTTATTATCAAGATTCATATTTAGAACCCGATAATAATACTTCACGAACAACTACAGATGGACCAAATGTTTATTTAAACGATCCAACACCATCAAGACCACCGCCACCACCACCGCCGTACAAAAAACCAAATGGACAAGATGATAGTTATCTTTAAAATATTAGTTGTTAGTAGTTTTTAGTATGTGCAGTTGTTCTTGTGCTACAACAATCGTTTTTTTATTCAAAATTTTAACCAAGACTTTCCATTTACAGTGTTCTCGCTGTGATATTATTCATTAGTTTAACTTTTGTAAACAAAATATTTTTTCTTTTGATAATCTATTCGTTTTTTAGCTTAATACATGATGAAAACTATTCATTAATTTCCGTATTTAAATCCACTATATTTCAGATTAACTATTTAGCGCGATTCGTTAGAAAATTACAACGAAATATTCATTTCAGTCAACTGTATTTGTTTTTATTTATATAGATATAATAAAATTTGTTCAAAATATAGAAGAAAAAGAAAAACAAAGATACAACAGCAAAAGCTGACATAATATTATTTATAATTCCAAATAATTTCTCAGACGAAAAATCAGATTGCGTAAAATCAAACTACGACAAGAGATCAATGTTTAAAAAGAAAAAATGTTTACATGTGTGTCTAGAATTCATTGTTTAGTTAAAAGAACAAAAATAGAAAAAAAAACAAAGCAAGATGATGTGTAAGTGACTAGGGAGAACTAAATTGTTAGAAGATTTCTTAAATATACACACTATCTGTTTACTGCAATAATCATTCATATACATATATGTATA
>CAJNOI010000071.1:13046-39918 GCA_905250115.1 Adineta steineri | reverse complement strand
TTACCTCTTTGAAAAGATAACATTTTTCGAATACTCTTTTATTTATTTTTCAATTTACCTATTTAAGATGTATATATTTTAGTATTTTTCACAAAAACAAAATTATCCCATCGACGAATAAAAAGATAATCTAAAAACAGATAGTATTCAATAATATATATGCAAATTAGAATTGGTGGTGTTGTGGACGGTTTTCTTTTCGATTATTTATATATATAAATATTCATTTTATCATTTAACATAAAAAACATGAAATAAAACAAAATATTAACATGCGCATTTTTTGTGAATGAGAAAAAAAGCATTCTATACACACTGTGCTTTTTAGGTAAAATGAAAATACTAGAAAAACGAAACTAAATATCACGAAATATATTTTATTGAAAGACAAATTTAATATTTGGAAATTTTTGTTGTAAAAATTTTTGTTCAAGTAAACTTGATATAATATCACCATTCAATGATAATTCTCGTAAGTTCATATGTTTTTCAAGAAATTTTTCAATTCCATTCAATGTACATTGATTACAATTGTCAAGTACTAAATTTTTTAATTCGATTAACGGTTTATTTGACCATTTTATTAAACATTCATTAGTAAAATTATTTATTGAATTAAGTTTTATCGTATGTAAATATGGACATTGTTCATTGAGATTTAAAAATAAAGCTGTACTTATATTTGTACAATTATTTAAACTAATCATTTGAAAATTTGTTGTTAATTTATTTAATGTTTCATCAGTTAAATTAATACAATCATCAAATATAAATGTATTTAAATATTTACAATTATTAAATATAATTGTCAGATCATTATCATTTATTGTTAAAAGATGACCAAAATCAATATATTGAAGTTTAGACCAATAATGAAAACATGTATGATTTTCATGTGTTGTAAGATTTTTTAAACCAATACAACGACTTAAATTTAAATGTTCTAAATTTGGTATTGAAATAGCTATTGTATCAAGACTTATCCATGTTAAATTTGTACATGCTTGAAGAATAAGTTTTTTTAAATGAAATTCTGTTTCTGTACGAATAAATATATCAATTAAAATTGTATCAGTTAAAATTTGACAAGCAGTTAAATCAAGTGTATGTAAATTTATAAATTGTGGATAAGTTATTAAATGATTTAATGTTGTTTCTGTTATATTATTCCAACGAAGACTAAGTGAAAGAAGATTTGAACAGTGTTGAACGATAAATGGTAAGAATGTATTAGGTGTAAATGGTTCATGATAACAACCAGTCATAGTAAAATCAAAAAGAGTAGAACCAATTGATTCAAAAAATTCTTTCCATTGAATATTATGTTCTTGTTGTTGTTGTTGTTGTGTATTTTCAAGATTTTGTTGTGGACGATCAATAAATGAAAGTGAAATAGGTTTACGTTTACTAATAATATCAAACCAAAGTTGTTCTAATTGCATTCGACAATTAATTGTTATTCGATGTTGACACGCTTTATCTTGTGTAAGTAAATAGAAACGTTTACAAACATAAGAAAAATTATGTAATTCATTTGTAGTTAAATATGGTAAAATTTTAAACCAAAGTTCGGTTGGTAATTTAAACCATGATGATAAACGATTATGTTCAAGTATAGCCTGTTGTAAAATATTTGCAGTTGGTGTTTCATTTTCTGTTAATGAAAGAGGAGATATAGGTTGTTCTATAGGTATAGATGGAGATGAAATTTCCATCATTACTGATGGAATTCTTGGTGAAGGTAATGTTAAATCTTCGTGATGTTGTAACATTGAAAATTCATCTTCTAATGCTTCAAAATTTAATAATTCCATATTTGCAGGTGGTGGAATAGAACTATTATCATTCATTCTTTCATTTTCACTATTCATTGCCATTGATCGTTGTTGTTGTTTAAGTGAATGTGCTTTTTGTAAAAGTTCAATTTCATTTGCTAATTCTTTAGCATAATTAATTGGTACTAATTGGGATTCACTTATATCACTATTTGTTTCCAATTCTTCTAATTCAAGTAATGGAACAGTATTAAAAGCATTCATTTGTTCTTTTAATGGTACATAAGAGAAATCATCGGTAATTTCATCATTTGTATCATCAGAATAATTCATATTCGATGTTTCAAGTAAATCATCAGTTATAGTTGCATTTTCATTATGAAATGATGATAGATCATGAAGTGTATCAAGAGTTTGTTCATGATAATTTAATTCGATATATGATAAACGATTTATATTATTATTATTATTTTCATCAGCAGGTGATAGTATAGAAGTATTTCCATTTGTTGAATGTGAAGGAATAATAGGGGCTAAACGAGCAAATTTAGAAACAAATGATAATGTTGCATCTTCAGTAGGATTTGATAATGAAGGAGTTCTCAATAATAGAACAGACGGTTGTTCACGACCTATAAAAGGAAAATATTTGGATTAAGAAAGTATAATAAAGTTGAAAACATGCATTCATAATAAAAAAAAATAGAAAGATTCCTATTTGACTACATTTTTTTAGATATATATACTATTATGATATAGATCATGTTATATTCGTGTTTGATAAAAAAGTTTATTTCGATTAAATATATGAAATTACTTGATTTTTCATTGGTAACAGAAATAATTTCATGTGTTTGTACTATTGGTTCTTTGCTTGATAATTGCTCAACATTGAACATTTGATCAAGTAATAATGATGAACTTTGTAAACGATCTTCGATTGTTGATGGATGCTTTTCTACTTCATGTTGTTGTTGTTGATGATGATGAGGAGGAGGAGGATGGGGATGATGATAATGTGATATTTTAGTATTTGATATTGTTGTTTGTTGTTCATTGGGATGTAGTTTTGGTAATGAACGTGGTGGTAGTGGTCCACGTTTTGAATTAGAACGAGTTGAATAACGTGTTGTTGATGGTGAAGTTTCACGTGTTGGTGAATGATTTGAAGATTTACATGTCGTTGGATATGCAGCAGCACGTAGTTCACGTGATAATGCTGCTATGGAATTATCTTCTTGTTCGGATGCTAATTTTAATGGTTCAACTGGCTGATAAGTTGTACGATTATGTACAGGTGGTGCGGATGATATATAAGTTACTGTTGTCGATGAATGCGGTAGTAAAGGTGGTGGCAATGGACTGTCTGATGAAAATGGTCGTCGAGTACCATCAGCATTAAATTTTTGTAAAATCTGTTGATTATAAGTCAATTGTTGTGTACGATGATGATCAGTAAAAGAAAGACGTCGTTGACGATGATCATCAAGATTACTTGTTGGTGTTATTGTTCCAGGTAATGGATTTAATTGAGCAAGTGGTGTACGTCCTTGTAATTGTGATGGTAAACGTGCTGGACGTGAACTTGTACGATTTTTTAATATATTATAACCTGATGATAGTTCTACTCGACGAGAAAATTTATGTATATCAGGTGTTGTTTGAGTAAAATATGATTCACCACTTGTTAATGATGTTGGTGTAATTATCGAACGATTAACATCATAGACACTAACTGGTGGTTCAGGTGTTGCTTCTTTATCAGCTAATGTTTCATCAAAATTTTCTCTTTCATTTGTTGTTAATGCTCCACCAAAATGTAATGAATCTCGAAGGCGATTTGAGAAGAATTTACCCATCGATGTTGTCGGTGGTTCAAATCGTCGATTAAGACCAAGACGTTGTCTATAATCATTCATCTAGAAAAAAATTAAATGCCAAAAAAAGGGAAAATAATTTTTTTATTTTATTCATCAAGAAATACAATGATGAAACAAAAAAATATTGACTTGAAGTGTTTGAAGGACGTAGACATACTTGAATGAAAAAAGAAGAAAAAAAAGGAGAAAGAAATAGTTTTTTTTTTCTTCGTTTGAAGAAATAAACATAACAGAAGAGAAGAGAAAAAAGTAAGTGTACGTTCACTCGACAACGGCATAAAAGAAAAAAAATATATGTAAAACGACAGTTTCGAATCGATTGATGAGATCATCGAACCTATCTACAGGTTAAATTTATTGACCAATTGTAAGTAAAGTAGTTCAAGAATTTTTATTGGTCTAGAAAGAAAAAGTTTATGTGTTCTGTTTGTCAAAGTTGGCATTTTTAATCAAAGAAAAAGATTGTTTCGTTTATTATAAATAAATGATGAATACAAAATTTAATCCAAGCGATCTTCAAATTAAAACATGGTCTATACAACGAACATTAGATCCATTAGTTGCTGAGGTTTGTAATATTATTATTCACTATTTTGTTAATAATGAATTTTTAATTAAAATAATGGAGTACTTCTTATTTTCATATATGAGCAATAAATTAGAGTTATTACAGACCATTAGAATATGCTTATGCACTTGAATTAACGTTGAAGTTCTTTTTCCTTTGTTTGAATACAATATTGAAGTTTATGATTATTAAGTGATCAATACACTATGTCTATAAGATGCATATGATTTATTAAAAAAAAAAAGAAAAAGGTTAAAATGTCCTTTTAAAATCATTAGTTGATTAATGTACAATGTTCTTTTATTATAGAATAGATGTTTTTGTTGAAAAATTTTTAATAAATAAAATAGAGTTGAGAACAAAAGGTAGATTCAGAAACAATATGATTAGTCATATAGAGATAAATGTATATTGATTTGTTATGTTACCTATAAGTCAAGATTATTTTATTGCTGATAGAAAAATAGTTATAATCTGTTTTTAACAAGACAGATAGTAGTATAAGTGATGACTTCAATGAAAAAAAAAACAATATATTTATCAAGGGGTTTTTCTAGGTGTGTCTGTAATATCCATAAAAAAAATCAGGTCATTTGCTCCAGCCGCCGTAGAAATAATCAATTTTTTGTGCAGTAACATGACTTTTGATGAGCAACTCTCGAAAATAGATACTTTGACAAATACTGAAAAGAGGTAGAACACTATAGATTTCTCTCCTAAAAAAATACTACTTTCCATTTTTTTCTAAACCGCCAGCCTCTCATGAAAATCCTGAATCCGCCCATGGCATAGATTAAGACAGAATTTCTAACATATTTGATTCATAATTATAGAACATAATTTTTTCATAGGATCCTATGTTGAATCTGTATTTTCAGTAATTTGGATCTAATCTTTGATATAAATGGTTTTAAAAAAGTTGAAATATTTTTTATATAATTAATTTTAATTGACACATGAAAGGTAAACTTTGATTTATTTTTATCCTTCCGATTTCTTCTGTAATCGATACATATATATTCTTTAATCAAAGGTCATTTAAACATTATAAAAATGTCATTTTTTTACAAAATAAAGTTTATCGAATTGATTTATGTTTTAGGTAACTTCATTAGTATCTGAACAACCCTCAAATATGAAGAAAGGTCAATCAAAACGAGCTCATCTATTAGTTTCCAATGTTATTCAAGCAATAGAAAATTTTATTAATAAAGCTGAAGAAATTGTTCATGAAAATCCTGATATGCGAAATGAATTATTAGAATGTATGGAAGAAGTTAAACGAACAGGTGATGAAATGGCTGATCTTTCAAAAGAATTTGCTGATGATCCATGTTCAAAATCTAAACGTGAACAAATGATTCTTGCTGCTCGTGCTTTACTTTCAGCTGTAACTCGTTTACTTATGTTAGCCGATTATGTTGATGTTCAACTTATTTTAAAATCTATTCGTTTAGTATGTACCTATTTTATTTCAATTCTTATTTTATTGAATTCTTTTTTTTTCTCTTGCCAGGTTGAAAACGATTTACAACATATTCGTGATGCATCAAATCAAGAAGAATTAATTCAATTCTATAAACAATATGGAAAAAATATGACTAATTTAACTAATCATACACAACGACGACAACAAGTAAAATCTTCGAAAAACAATATATGTATATATTTTTTTCTTATTTTGAAAGGATTTGGTCGATCGAAATGAACAAGAACAATTAGCTGCTGCACGTGCTACAATAAAACGATCATCAATGATGTTATTAACTTCAGCAAAAACATATTTACGACATCCTGAAATACCATCATCACGTGAAAATCGTGATTTTGTTTATAATCAATTACGTGATGCCGTTCATACTATTTCTTCCATAACACAAGGTCAAGCGGGAGCATTAGAAATTGATCCATCATTGAATACTGTTGGAGATTTAACAAGAGCATTAAATGAATTTGATGTAAAAGAAAACACTTTTTATATAATAGATGATGATAATGTTTTATTTATTTTAGCGTCTTGTTATGATAAAACCACAAAAATTTAATGAACAAATTATTCGTCCACAACTTGAAGAACATCTTGAAGGTATTATATCAGGTGCTGCATTACTTGCTGATTCATTATCAACAAGAGAAGATCGTCGTGATAGAATTGTACAAGAATGTAATGCTGTTCGACAAGCTTTACAAGAATTACTTGATGAATATATTCGTTATGTAAAAAAACTAATAAGAATATTTTGTTCAAATAAAGTTTATATTGATTTATTTCTTATCTAGGGGAAAAAGAAAAGTTCAGATGAAATTATCAATGGTAAAATTCAGTTAATGCAAACAAAAACACGTGATTTAAGAAAACAGGTAAAATGAATTAAGATTGATTATTCATTTTTCTCATTATGAATTCAATGAATTTTTTGTCTACACTTACTGTTCAAAATCAAGAATCACTCTATTCCTTCGTATATATTTTTTTCTTTCTTTCTTTCTTCTTTATTCAATTATAAATGACCATTTCGATGAGAACGAAAGACATAAGAGTAGTCTATTCACTTTTATATACACATTTTAATTATTAAGAGGTAGACGAACTAAATGTCAAAATGTGTTTTATCATTATCTTTATCATGATCATCATCATTATTCAGTCATAGGTAATGATTGAGTCATTCATTACGTCTATTCATCAAAACGTTTTGAACACACACACATACACAACAAATAAAAATGTATGTGTATCTATGTGGTGCTTCACCAACTCCAACATACAGAAGTACAAGTATTAAAATGTATCGAGAATCATCATCATCACCATCATCATTAGAATCTTTTGAATGTTCTTTTTTAACACCAACAGGAGATAATACAAAATCGGTAGAAAAAAAATATTTCAAATATCTTTTTTGTTTTTTTCTTCTTTTCAATTTTAAAATTTTATTATATGTTTCTTTTTAGCTTCGAAAAGCAGCTGTGGATCATGTTAGTGATACATTTGTAGCTACGAATGTTCCACTTCTTGCTTTAATTGATGCAGCACGACGTGGTAATATTCAATTAGTTGAAGAAACAGCTCATGTTTTCATGGATCATGCTAAAAAATTAATCGAAGTATATTCATTAATATCTCATATTCAAATATCAATTCGTTTTCTTCCCTTTAGGTTTCAAATATTATTTGTTCAATGTCGGATTCAATTGAAGGTATAAAATTAGTTCGTTTAGCTGCAAAACATATTGAAAACCTTACACCACAAGTATGTTATATTTTAATATGAAACTCTTCATAAATATCTATGTGATAGGTTATTAATGCTGCACGAATACTTGCTGCTCGTTCAACATCAAAAATAGCTCTTGAAAATCTCGATGTATTTCGTGAAACATGGGAAAAACATGTTCGTTTATTAACTGACGCTGTTGATGAAATAACAACTATTGAAGATTTTCTTGCTATTTCGGAAAATCATATACTTGAAGATATTAATTCATGTATTCAAGCAATGGTTGAACAAAACCCTGATCGTATATATCAATTCATATTTTATTTAAAAATAAAAAAAACAAATTTATTTGATTTGCTTTCAGGTGTTGATCGTACAGCTGGTACAATTCGAGGACGATCAGATCGTGTTATTGATGTAGTTATTGCTGAAATGGATAAATATGAACCAGGAGAATATACAGAAGCTGTTATGGAAAGTGTTCGTGTTCTTCGTGATCAAAGTAAATAGATAATTTTTTGAGAAAACAATATATTTATTCAAGAAAAATATTTTTTTTTCGTATAGTTGTACCAAGTTTTGCTGAAAGAATTAAAATAGCTATTGATATTCTTCGAATGAAATCTGCACCAGATGATCGAAAAGTAAATAAAATGATTTTTGTCATCAAAATGTTTTTTTTCTTCTTTTTCCAGTATGAATTAACTGAACAAGAATTAATTGAAGCATCAAGTAATGTTTATCATGGTATACGGGATATTCGTAATAGTATACTGATGAATCCGGTAAGAAATTAAAACGTAACTTATAACTATAATTTCATGTATTCTCAGGAAACGTAGCGTTAGTTAATTTGAGATTTCTCTTGAGTATATATTATTGCTTAGATCTAAAAGAAAATTGACCTACATTCAAGTGTGTGTGATTATTCTCTATCCATTCTACCTTCATGGATGGAAATCGTATTCAGGCGCGAAGTTTGTGTATATATTCGAAAAACTTTTTAGGATCTTGAATGGCCAAGTGATGATGAAGAAGGATTTAATGATGAAATCTATGCACAATCTCAAACATCAAGTCATGGACCATCATTAGATAGTCAACAAACTGATGTGGAAATGTATCCAGGCAAAACTGATAATCCAAGTCGAGTATATATTCAAAAAAGAAAAATTCTTTTTTTTTCTTAATAGTATGAATTATTTTAATAAGGATATGATGAGACGATTACCAAAAGAAGAACGTGAACAAATTGAATTACAAGTTGAAGGTTTTAAAAAAACAAAACGTGATTTTGAACGTGAAGTTCTTAAATGGGATGATCGTGGTAATGATATCATTGTTCTTGCAAAAAAAATGTGTATGATTATGATGGAAATGACTGATTTTACTCGGTAGGGATATCTCCTTTTTATTCATTATTAAATTATTCTATTTATTTATTTTAGTGGTCGTGGACCATTACGTACAACAATGGATGTTATACATGCTGCTAAGATGATATCTGAATGTGGATCAAAATTAAATAAAATAGCAAAAGACATTGCAGCACAAGTGAGATTTCTTTATATTTATTTATTAGAAAAAAAAATCAAAACTCTTTTGTTTTTAGTGTGTTGAATCTCAATCGAAATCAGATCTTGCTGCTTATGTTGATCGTAAAGAATTATTTTATTTTTTATATATACAATATTGTCATTTTGTTTATTTATCTTTCCTCAGGTATTACACTTTATTGTCATCAATTAGATATAACTAGTAAAGTTAAAGCTGATGTACAAAATATAAGTGGCGAATTAATCGTTAGTGGAGTAAGTATTAATTGTTGAAAATATTTTTATTTAATTATTTTTGTGTTTTAGCTTGATAGTGCAACTTCATTGATCACAGCAGCAAAAAATTTAATGAGTGCTGTTGTACTTACAGTTAAAGCATCGTATATTGCTTCAACTAAATATCGTAATAAATCAGGAAATAAAGAGGTAAAAATTCTGTTGAAGATTTTAATTGATTACTATTTTGTTTTTTGAATTAAGCCAATTGTTCAATGGAAAATGCGTTTACCAGAAAAGAAACCATTAATATTAGCTGAACGACAGAATGAATTAGATTCACGTGCTAAAGGTACAACTAAAAAACGACTTGAACCATTACATCTTTTAAGTCAATTTCAAAATTAAAATGTCAGATACGGACTTCAATTTGTGTGTACAAAATAATGCAATCTTTAAGATTCAATCATCATTCTTTTTTTATAAACTTCTTACTTATCTTATGAGAATTTTTTTTTCACTAAAACTCTTTTTCTTCTTCTTCTTTAAATAGAATCTATCTGATATTACTTCCATTATTTGTGAAAAATGTAGCTTTCTATACTTTTTCTTTTTTTTTGTGTGTCTCTTATTGATTCGATTTGTGAACTCAAAAGCTTTCTATCATCAATATACTCATAGAATTGCCATAGCAAAATAAAATATACATTATCATCATGATTATTTACTATCAAGTCTTAGATGGCAGAAAGTTTCATAATAGATTTGACTTTCTAGCGAATAAAATTAAGGAAAAACTACTTAATCGTTTGGAGATGGAGCTTTTAGAAAAAATGTAAACAACACACATCTTGTTTTAATAATTTTTTTATAGAGCTGTTGTTGTATTGCAGAAGGTATAGAACCTTCGCCTCTTTGTTTTCTCAGATGTGCCTTCATTTTAATAGCTTTGGATCAGTTAGGACAAGTGTCGTACAGTAAATCACATTGTTTTTCTGGTCATAACCCAACGTTTGTTACTAGAATTTTAGACTTGAGTGAATTCTTCCATGAAAACCAGTTGTGTTACATCTATTATTCATTACTGATTATCACAATAAGATAATCTAACTAGAACCCGAATTATCTCAAAATAGTCACTGACTAGAAAATCACAATGACTCATCCGGGGTCATCCGTCCTCAAAGTACTAAACATATATTTTTATTTTACCGGATTTATTATATATTAGTCATTAATATAACTAATCAGACTGTGAGAGCGACTCTCTTCACGTTGTGTTTTATTCGAATGAATAACGAAAATACAAAAAAGAAAGAAAAACAAACAAAGAATGTGAATAACGAAAAACCAGATATGATGTGAAAGAATGTATGAAGGCATATGAAGATATGACTGTAACACAGACAAAAAGAGAAATTCTTAGATTCAAATACAAAAGAACTTTATTACAAGTGATATTCAACTGAGCGTCAAGCTTTTTGATTTATTGTTTTATTCGTTTAAATTTCAGTTGTAAGTATGAATGATAGAACATCAACGCTCGGTAGAAATTGATTTTGATCTCACAAAGACCATGCATTCGAGTAAATAAATATCTCAAGAATTTTAGTTATATCATCAAATATAACTGCCATGAATATCTGACAGAGACATGAAAATCATTGAATTAAAATAAATATTTTTCAAATTATATGAACAAATGACTGTAGTATAAAGTTTCTCGATCTTAACGTTTAATATTCATAAAAAGAAAATAATGATAGCGCTAAGAAAGATAGTTACGAACAATTTTATTGATATGAATCAAATAGTGTTATACTAATACTATTAAAACATCACATCATTCTTCTCCATTTTAATATCTTTAGTTTTAAAACTAATCAGTCTTAATGATTGTTTCCAATATTGGTCATTTTATAAAATTTATTTTTTGATTAATTAAAACATTATTTTTATTCACAAAAAGAAAAACAAATGGTCATTAAAAAAAGCGATTTCTACATTAAAACAAAAAACAATTAGAATTAGCACTAAATCATTGCTATGTTCATTCACCCTTTAAAAAAAACGAAAGAATATATGAATCAAAATAAAAGATTCTATTTCTTACCTGAGCTCCTGCTTGTTTATTACCAAAATTAATATAATCTTTTCTTGTTGCTGCACGATATTCATCCATAAGTTGTTGTACAACCTAAATTTTAATATTAGAACATTAAATTCATTTTTTCATGTCTTACTTCGCGTGAATCATTAAATTCATCAAGATTATCTTTAAACATTGGTAATCGACGGAAATTTTCTATGAAAGCTTCACGTTTGATTAATTTATCATAATGGTCACACATTCGATCAAATAACTAATAAAATTCAATTTAGAATTGTTATTTTAATAAAATAAAAAATATCAAATACATACAGATGAAATGCCTGTATGATTAGCAAGCATAAGTCCACTAACACGATGTTGTGTTGTTATATAAGGTGATTTTTTTGAAAGAGCTACTTGAATTGATGCTGGACCCCATGGAATAAATTCTGCTAATTTACGTTCACGTATACGCATTAAACTTTTATGTACCTAATTTAGAATTATTTTTCTAATGAAAAACAAAAGAAAAGTTAATCTTACTTCAGATGGATCAACTTCACCTTGAATTATATTCAAAATTGATACATAACAATGTGTAAGATTTTTATCACGAGATGCTGTTGTAACCATAGCATTTTTTGGTTGTAATAAACGACGCATCACATCAAGAACAGTTGTTTTACGTACTTCAGATTCCTGATATTTACATAACAATTATGATCATAGTTTATTCAAAGTTTTTTTTTGTTCTTACTGTATTATCCGATGTTAATGGTGTATAAGCCGAAATAAGAAAATGTAAACGTGGTGTTGGAATAAGTGATGATATAAGACTAATTAAATCATTATTCATATAACCTGGATAACGAAGTGTCGATGTACTACCAGACATAATTGTTGATACCTTAAATAAAAATTTACAAATAAAATGAAGAAGATATGTAAAGATGAAATTACTAATTGATTCAATTCAGCAAGTGTTGGTGTTGCTTTTTTAAGGCGTTCAGTAGCAATACGATTTAATGCTGTATTATCTAAGACAACCTTTTAGAAAAGAAAATTTAAATTCATTTTGTTATTTCAATAAATTTAACTTACAGTACAATCAGCATTTTCAGTTAAACGTTTGAGTGTTAATACAGAATTGTATGGTTGAACAACAACATCTGCCTATGTAAAGAAAAAGATTTTGTCAAAAATATTCAGGAATTGATAAAATGTTTCTATATTAATTGGACTAATTTTGTCACTCATTGCAAATCTCAATTGTATCCAGATGAAAAATAATGACGTACTCGTTATGCCCCTTTGCAATTCCGAGATGATATCGAATGTGATCTTATTCATGAATATTTTCCGTTAATAGTTAAAGACGATTCATCGTAAACAAAAAAATTTTCTCAAGGGAATACGTAAATTCATAATTAAATAAGAGAAAGAGAATATTTTATATTTAATCTCGATTTACACTCATAAAAATGTCTTATGAGACTTTGAAAAGTAAAATTTTTCTTACCACTTCGTTGGTCATTGGAAAGACTGAATAAGTTTGAATTAATTTTTTTGGAAATCTAGCGTATATGAAATATAAAATAAAATTTGTTTTTAATTAAAATATTTTTATTCACCGATCATTAAGTTTTTCAAGGATATTACTACCCATGCCTGAACCAGTACCGCCAGCAATTGAATGACAAAGAACAAAACCCTATAGAAATAAAATTTCAAAATATAATAATCTAAATAATAAAACTAACCTCAAGAGAATCACCATTATCAGCTTCACGATCAATAATATCAAATATTTCTTCAGTCAATTTATCACCTTGATGATAACCTTGTGCCCAATTATTACCTATAACAAAATAATAATTATCTTTGAAATTATTTTATCAATAGAATATTTACCAGCGCCTCCACCATCTTTTGAAATATAAACATTTTCCGGATTATATAAATGTTTATAAGGTGATTTCATAATTCCATCAATGACACGAGGTTCAAGATCGAGTAAAACAGCACGTGGAATATAATGTTGATCATCAGCCTGAAATAAATGAATAAAGATATATAAGCATATTCATTTTATATTTAATATTAAACGAACTTGATAGAAAAAAACATCTTTTCGATCAGAACCTTCTCGTGCAAATGGTTCTAATTTGCCTTCAGGACTTATACCATGTTCAGCACATAATTGTTTCCAAAACTCCATACCAACTAAAAACATTTATCAAGTTATGAATGAATTACTTTTGTTTCGAAAAAAAAGTGAACAAAGTTTTTAAAGAACTTGTCATCATCAATAATCTTATTATGAATTCTAGTGAAATCTTAGCAATTTACTAGCTTAACTAACATTTTCTATCGGCTCTTTTATTTCATTATAAAACGGATGCCGAGATCTTCTCTTTAACAGCTTTCCGCAGTGTGTATGATCTAATTAAATCATTCCTATTTTCACTTACTTTGATTGCCACATTGTCCAAGTTGTAATGTAATAATTTCACTAGGCATATGTTTTTTTTTTGTTCTTTTTTTTTTCAAAACAAAATCAAAATCTTCAAACAAAAGACAACAAAAGTATTAACTGCAAAATGTTTGGGTATGTTAGTTTGTTAACTTATTTCCAAAAAGAAAAGAAAAATAGGGAGAAGAAGAAGAAGAGCAAATGATTAGAAAAAAAAGCCAAGTAAGACAATACAACAAATGCTTAAATAAAGAGAAAAAGAAAAGAAACCTTACATAGGATTCATTCAATTGTCAAACGATATAGAGAGTTTTCTTTCTAAGATAAATATGAATACACAAAGAACAAAGAAAAGAATTATCAATAAGGAAGGACTCGTGAAGAACATTAGACAAACTTGTTCACATTTGGTTTGTAATTTGTATGTTATTTAATGACTTAATCTTGTTTGACATATACATATAAACACAATACATTGATTACATTGGACAAAAAGATAGAAATAAAGAGTTGAACATAAAAGGTAAGGTTAATAAAGCGCGTTTATGTAAATCCGTAGAGACGATCTTGTAAAGTTACACACACCGGAACAGCAAGAAAAAATCTAACATTTATTTTTCCTATCTTGAAAGGTTAGAATTTTTACATGCGCATTAAAAAAAAAGTATTAATAATAATGGCTAGTTTATGTGTGTATGAAGTTATTAGTACATATTTTTTTTGTGTGTTAATGTATATTGTTTATTTTAATTGCTACAGGAAAAGAAAAAATAACCGAGTGAAAAGCCAAATAATAATGCGATAACAAAAGCCACGAGAACAAGTTGTTCAGTTAAAGCAATACCAAACATAACAAGACCATTTTGTTGTTGATTGGATTTCGATCGATCGACAGTGGGATTCCCAACTGTTGCTCTTTGTCGGACACCACCTTCTTGTTGTTTGAGTTTGTCCTATAATTGAATTATTAGATTTAAAAAAACAAGAATAATGATAAATACTCTTATAGATTCATTTTCACTTTTCAAACGATCAATTTCTTGTTTCAAATTTTTTATATTTGGAACATCAACATCCTAAAAAAAAGTAAACATAAGAAATGAAATGATTTTTAAGTTAAACATCAAAAAAAGACAAAATTAAGCAAGCAAATCATAAACATCGAATTTTAGCTAAATATTATTATCTTATATAAGACAGAACCTGTTGGCGATCTTGATTTTGTGATTGAATAGAATTTGTTGCACGTGAAATACTTGGAGATGATCGTTGATTTGAAACTGATGTTGAAGATGTTGTCTGTTGCGTACGATTATCAATTACATTTGTTGATTCAGTCTAAACGCGCACGATGATTATATAGAAGCAAGCAAAAAAGAAAGGTTGAAAAAAAACGAATCATATCACTAATATGAAAAAAACTAAACAACTTCCTTTTTTTAGTTTTCAATTAGTCAAACAAGGATAAGCAAAAACAAAACTTAAAATAAAATAATGTACTTACAGGACGTGCTGGTGATGATGGCTAAAATACAAAAAAATATATAGATCAAACTAATTTCGATGATTGATGATATTTGTAGATAAAAATAATTTGATACGTGTTCGAATCAGTCATATCGAAAAATTTTTTTTTCCTTTCATATTATTACCTAAACCGAGTATACACAATAAATATGAAAACGAAATCAATGCTATTTATCACCTAAACCAATATGACAGAACAGCAAAAAAAAGAAAATATTAATTGCATTCGAATTATCGGATTGTTTTTTTACTATTGCTATCTCAAGAAATTTTCTTTTTGATAACTTACTAAATCTGGTACAGGATGTGAATCATTAGGTACAACTGCTGCTTGTTCATCAGCAAAAATACATTTTAATTTTGAATCTTGTACATTAAGAGTTTTTAAATCTTGTTTCCACTAGAAAAAAAAAGAAAACTCTTCTAATTTTGATTTTAAGCGGAATGTTTTTTCTTACAAAATTGTCTACGTCATCTGTATAACTAGCTGGTACAGCAACCCATTGTACCATGAATTTATGTTTCGAACGATCATCAGGTTGACCTGGTGCTTGTGGTTGCAACATAACTAAAAAAGCAAAATTTCGAATTTATTTTGTTTTTTATTTTGCATACCTTGAATATTTGCAGTCGCATGTGCATCAAGAAAACCACTATTTGGTTTAACACAATAACGTTTTGGTGCTGTTGTTTTTATCTTATAAGCAAGTCGTTCATTTCCACTATTAGATAATTTAAGTGTTGTTATTGAAACAACATTGAAAGGACCTTTAAAAATGAGATCACCATTCGGAATGAGTTCGAGTGTCATGTTTTTTCTATGTATCTATCGTCAAAATATTTGATGTTATGATTAATTTTGTAAATTAAAGATTGTTTTTCAAATTTTCTTTTCTTCAATGAATAATAACTAGAAAATAAAAACGTCCAATGTGTTAAATATCAATTAGAATTTCTATTGCATGATCTCACAAAAAAAAAAGAATAAATAATAATAATAATAATAAATATGTATTATAGAGATAATCAATCAATCGGTTTACATTTAAAAAATTTAACACATTTATGCACTTTGTCAATTGATGATAAAGAAAAAACAAGTTTTTTTTTGAACATATTTTCTATAAATAAAAATCAATATTTTTATCATAGGAACGTTTCGTTTTTATTTTTAAGTTCAAATTTGTTTTATATGGATTAAATAAATGGAGGAGAGAGAAAGATTTTAAAAATTAACGAAAATGAAAAAGTTAGACAATTAAATATAAACAAGAATTTATTTTCTTTTTCGTTATCAAAACATTCTTGTTTTATGTGTTATCTTTTCTAGAACAATCAAATAACTCTCTCTCGAAGAAGAAGAAAAAAAGCTTTCAATTTTATTCTTTTAAATAAAAATGCGTGTCGTTGTATTACCTGTATGTTTACTCGAATCATATCCACATGTGCTTCTTAAATATGATTTTCGAGTTATTCCACAAACACCAGCATCACCAGCAGTTAATTCATCAACACCATCAATTAGTGGTGCAAGTAATAAATCAAATATGCGTTCACAAGAATTTTATTTAACACCTTATTGTTCACCTATTCTTCCATCGGGTTCAATTCATACTGTATGTGAAATTATTAAAGGTTCAACTGTTCTTCGACAATTATTTGATGTTAAAAAAGAAGATGAAGAAAATCTTGAAAATAAAGTAAATCTCTTTTTTTTTAATTATTCAATAGTTTTATAGTTAAAGCATGAATTATTTTTGACAAAAGTCACGTATTCTAGACTAGATATTCCGAAATATAATAATATTAAGTTTTAATTATTTTAAAGGAAGGAAAATAATTAGAAATAAACGCAGTAGAAGGCTTTGATCTTCCTGTTTTTTTTCAAAAATAAGGAATTTAATCATCTTCTTTACAGAATTGCATGTTAAGAAGAATTTTAAACTTTTTTCTATATGGTTAAATGAAAATAGAGTTTTAGGATTATTACACCATACTATTTCATGATATTTAAATTTCTTCTATCTTAAAACCACTGTGTTATTACCTACATTAGTATTGATTAATCCATGTTCGACGCTATTTTTTCTCGATTTGAATGAAATGTCTGTTTCCAAAACGTTTTTCTAAATGTATATAGCTTCCATTTACAACAATGGAAATATTTTTCATCCGGTTTACGATAGATCGAAAACTTTTCTTTTGTTTGAACGGATATTCTATATTTAATTCATTGTTTGAAAACAGTTCTATACTCGATCTAGGTCAATTCTAATTTGAATGAATGATTCTAAGCTTGGCTTATTTGATACAGAAAAGGAAAATAGCTTAGGCGATATAAAAATGTTCATCCAACTGTTAAAAGCTTCTCTTAAAACACGCGAATATTTTACAATAATATTATTTTTGTATATAATATAGATTGATTTCAAAGGACATTGTCGTTTTATTGCATTTGGTCCTGAAACGGATATTTGTATATGTGCTTTGTATATTCCACATATATCATCACTTGAATTAAATTATATAAATCAACCAGATCCACCACTTTCACGACAACATTCAAAATTAAGTTATGTTCGTACATTATCCGATCCATCAATGAAAGAAATTGCATTAGCTTATGGTAATCCAGGTGGTGAACATTTACCAGCAACAACATTTGTTTCACGTGATCTTGTTCATTTATGGATATCAATACGTGATATTCGTCATAAATTAGTACATATTGATCGTGTTCTTAAACAACCAGGAATTTTATCTAAATTAACACATGTTGAAAGTTGGGTTACATCATATAATGATAGTGTTACTGAAACAACAACTAAAACCGAAACTGATGCATCACTTCGACTTATTAAAGCACGTGCACGTACACTTGTTTGGGATATTATGGAAATGAAAAATGAAATTTTATATCCACATCCAGGTTTCTATTGAAATAATAATATATTTATTTTAAAAACAAAAAAAAATCCATATTTCTATTTTAGTACATGGACGTATTCCAAATTTTCGAAATAATCCAGATTGTTCAACAAATTTGGCTCAACTTGAAGAATTTCAACGAGCACGTGTTATTGAAATTTGTCCTAGTCTTGCTCAAGAACATTTACGTTTATTTTCATTAGCTGAAGGTTAATAATTATTTTAATTCAAATATGTTTTTTTCTTATTTAGTTTTTTTTTTTATTAGGCAAAGTACTTCTTACACCAGCACCATCCATTGATAATGCACTTTTTTATAAACTTGATCCAAAATTTTTACATGTTCATGATTTATCACGTGCAGCAACAAAATCTGGTAAATTATTTCTTTTTCTTTTTTTTAAAGAATTATTTTTCTTTTTTAAGGCACTGCTGCTCTTGGTACAATTGTTAATTTAACGGCTGTTGGAAATCTTCATGTTGATATTGTTGTTGTTGCTTCTGTTGTCGTCAATCCAATTACTGGTGCTCGGTTAGGTAAATGAATTATATTTTTTATATGTGTAGAGATGGAAAGAAAAACTCTGCGTGCATTTTATAATGAGATGAAGATGAAAGGAAATAATAAGAGCTTATGAAAACATATTATCAAAGTAGTCAGATCCTTTTGAAATATTGATTAACATATATATTTACTCTTGATTTTACTTTACTTACTATGTAATTAAACTTTTTAATCTATATATATAACGGAGATGAAAATAGCATCGATGCGTGATCTCACTTGTTTATCATATATTATACTTAATTATATAAAATATTCTTATGATTAATTTTAGAATAGAACTGAAAGATTATCGAACGTAGGAGTCATATTATATATTGAGAATTTTAATAAAATAAAATTTCTTATGAACTATAGTACTCAATATAAAAAAAGTTCAATCGATAGAATCTATCTATTTCATTTAAGGTAAAGGTAAAGGTTATGGTGATATCGAGTATGCAATGATGCGTCAATTGGGTGCATGTGACGATACAACACTTGTTATAACAACTGTACATGAAAGTCAATTACTCGATGACCTTCCATCATCAGTCATGACTGAACATGATTTGTAAATAAAATTTATTTCATTTTTTTTAAATATTTGTTGATATTTTCTTTTTCGTTTTAAAGACCAGTCAATGTTGTTATAACACCACAACGTATTATTTATACACAAAATAAATTTCCATGTCCAAAAGCAATTAACTGGAATGATATTGATAATGAAACAATGCTTAATTTACCTGTATTAAAAGAATTTAAACGTCTTCAACAACTTCAACAGGAAAAATCGAAATAAACCAACAAGAAAATCTTTTGTTTCTTAGTTTTTCTTTTGTTCTCTTATCTGTGAAACTTGTGTATTCAAATCGATGTTTATTTTGATTGTCCTCTCCCTTTCTTTTTCTCTTTCTTTACTGATATTTTAACTCATTTGTTTTATTTTACCATTTTCTTTCTCTCTTTTTTTTTTGCTCTCTCTCTCTCTCTCTCTCTCCTATCTATTGAATGAGATCTACAAACAAAAAACGCAATCAATCGACTGACAGATAACACATTTTTTTTATGACTTCTCTTACCGGTATGTCCCGGACATCTTGTGGATCTTAGTTTTTTTTTCTTCTTCTTTCATTCATTTGTTGTGATATAGAGAAAAAAGATATTCGGTTTTTTTTTCATTTCCATTGATAAGAAATACAGAACAGATCAGATATATATATATATAAATACACACATACATACATATTATAATATTTGTTGGCGATGATTTTGCTCTATATACTTCTATCAGCTATGATGAAAGAATAAAGACATGGTTTCGCTAAAACTAACTGAATTGTTTTTATGTTGATTGTCTTGGCTGTCTGAGCTGATATGAAAATAACTAGTTTTTATTGATTTCAAAATTTTCCTATTCCTATTTTAGAATTAAAATATGATTTTTATATAATTAATATTTTTAAGTAAGTCGTCTATGGTTGTAAATGACAGCTTATAGAATAAATTCATATTTTAGATTTTTGACAGCGTGTCAACACATTATATAAACTATATGTAAGTTTTTTTTTGTAATCTTGTTCTGCTGATTCATTTCTTTTTTCCATTTGAAACTTACTCATGTGAATCTCTCCTCCGCACACCTATATATTATGACGTTTGTATGAAATAGTTTTTCTTATACGCGCACTCCCGTTTGTTTTCTGCTTGTTTTAGTCTTGAATATTAAATTTCACTAACAGCTATGTCATTTTGCTTTCTATTAGAGGTGATGACGACTGTTTCATAGTCAAAAAAAAATTGATCTCAAGCGAACATTATGATATGATAGTTCAATGTCATCAGAGATATCAATCAATCCTGAATAACTCAGTTTTTAAGAGTAATTGAATTTTTTTTTTTCATTTTTCTATCGTAATTGAAAATACAAATTTTCTTAAACTGTCCTATTTCTTATTCATTTTAAAATTTTATTATAAGTGTTCCCTAGAAATATTTTCGTTTAATGCCATTTGTTTATTTTTCAACTCTTAGAATTCTTGCTTTTATTTATTTTACATAGTAAAGAGAGTCTAGTACATTAGAATGATAGTTGTTCGATTAGCTTCAGGGATATTAAGAGTTAGATGTAATCAAATACGACAGCAAGGACATTACTAAATACATTAATCATCGGATACAAACTAATGATAAATAAAAATATGAGTATAGTAGTAAGATTATCTAAAAGATAGATAGTATTTATAGAATCATTTTTTTTTTTCGTTTGAAAAAATACGGATACATATTTTCTTCATTTTTGGTAGTATTAATGATGGTAATAAAGAATCGAGAGTGTTACTACCGATATCCTATGGCCTTTGAAATGCGAATAGGAAAGCATGTTAATCAAAATATTTCGTCTATTAATTTGTTTCTTGACTTACATATAGACATTTCTCCTTCTTATGAAATATACCATGAAAATTATATCTATAACATCCATCATCCTAGTCTCAAGTATATATTGCATGTGCATGCATGCATATAAAATAGAAGGAGAGAAAAATCCAAGGTCAATTGACGATATTTATTTCTTTATATTTACCGATTGTCTTTGTATACAAACACGCTGAAAATAAGAAAAACAAAAATATTTTCTATAGCAAGAGAAAATATTTTGTTTTCTTTTGTTTTCTAGTCTTAATCAATGAAATCTTATTTCGTTTTTCTTTTTATGGATAATTCTAGATACAATAAATGATTGGAAGATGTAATTATTTTTTAAAACAATTATGTCTTCTGAACGTCAATTTTCTGATATTCGAAATTTAGTTAGTGGTCTTTATAATCTTGGTAAATAATTTTTTTGTTCAAAAGAAATAGATTAGAATTGGAAATTCTTTCTAGGAGAGACAATTGGTACAGGTCATTTTGCTGTTGTTAAAATTGCTCGACATGTTTTTACACAGAAGGAAGTTGCTGTTAAAGTTATTGATAAAATAAAATTAGATGAAATATCAAGAGCTCATCTATTTCAAGAAGTTATGTGTATGAAATTAGTTCAACATCCAAATGTTGTTCGTTTATATGAAGTTATTGATACACCCAATAAACTTTATCTTATTTTGGAATTAGCTGATGGAGGTGATATGTATGATTATATTATGAAACATGCTAATGGTCTTAATGAATCATTAGCACGAAGATATTTTCGACAAATATGTCGAGCACTTAAATATTGTCATGAAATGCAAATTTGCCATCGAGATCTTAAAGTAAGATGAACATTGCATTGCGAATAAATATTTATTCTATTTTCTTTTTAGCCGGAAAATTTAGTTTTCTTCGAAAAACAAGGTATTTTTAAATTAACTGATTTCGGTATGATTTGAATTTTCTATTTAAGATAATAAAGAAAATATTATTTTTTTTTAGGTTTTTCTAATCGATTTACACCTGGCACAAAATTACTTACTAGTTGTGGATCTCTAGCATATTCAGCACCTGAAATATTACTTGGTGATCCATATGATGCACCAGCAGTTGGTAAATTTATTCATAATGAACTTTATATAGTTTATTAAAAAATAAATATATATGTATATTTATTTAGATATTTGGAGTTTGGGTGTAATATTATTTATGCTTGTAACTGGTCGTGCACCATTTCAAGAAGCTAATGATTCCGAAACAGTAATGATGATACTTGATTGTTCATATAAACTTCCATCAACTGTATCATCTGAATGTCAAAAGTAATCACAATTAATAAAATCTTAATCATGTTTCTCTAATAATAATATAATTAGTTTAATTCATCGAATGATTGTACGTGACATAGAAAAACGTGCTACACTTGATGAAGTTATGTCTGATATATGGTATCAACAATGTCAAAATGATGGAGAAGATGATGATGATGATGATGAACAAATCTATATTGAATCATTACGTTCAATATCAGAAGATGATCATAAATTAATTCTTCAACAAATGATTGATGGAAATATAGCTGAAAAAGACATTATATTAAAAGCTTTAAATGAAGATCAATATAATCATATAACAGCAACCTATTATCTTCTTGCTGAAAAACTTTCTTATGATAAAATGACGAATCATAATCGAAATAATAAACGAAAACGACGATCATTACAACCAGCAAGTGATCCATTTACAGAAAAAATTGGTGTATTTATATCTTCATCCTCAAAGTAAGTAAAGAAAAAAATATGATTTCATTGATTTTTAATGCAAAAGAATAAGTTATAGTTTTAATTTTGCTGATGTTTCTCTACCGATAACAAGACGAAATTCTACCGATGATGAACTTGATGATGTGTAAGAGAATTCTGCTTGACAATCAAAGAGATACTAATGCTTATTGAAACTAATATATTCTATTGAAATAAATCTACTTTTTCTTTTTAATTTATTTTAGTTGTGATAAAGAAAATCTATTACCAATAGTAGCAACAACAAAATATTCAAATGATTCATCAAATGAACCAATTGTAACAGGTATTTTTTTACTTATGTTATTAAGATTTTTTTGATAATAGTAAAATGAAATCTTAGTTGTACAATTTTATCCTGAATTACTTGAATATGATTTAGTACAGTTTGAACTGGTATTGATAAGTAGTTGCACTTGTTTTTTTTCCACATTCAGATTGATATTTTTGCATTATTCCGATGAAACTTATTGCTTACATGAATATGCATGAAAATTTTGATAATTATGCATATTATGAATTATTTATAAAGAAAATATTTTGTTTTAGTTTCAATTCAAGATGATGAAGAACGGCCATTGATACAACCACGTACAGCTAATATAAATGTACAAGCAACACCTGCACAAGCTATGAAAATTATATTAGAAGAAGATGAAAATCCTGACATGTCACCAACAGAGTAAGATTTCTAAGAAAAAAATCTTTCAATACGCTTAAATAATCATAATTCGTAAAGAAAGATTAGTATTAATAATATTTCTTTCTAGTAAAATGGATATGACTATTCAACAATTAAATAATCTATCCAAGCTCAATAAAATTACTGAAAATGGTAAATAAGAATTTTTTCTTCTTATTCACTTAATTTCATTTGTTGTTTTTTTATTAAAGAAAATGAAGATGATAAATCTTCTATATCAACAACAAATGTTCTTAATGATAATTCTTCAACCACAAGTGGAATTCTTCGTTCAAAAGATTTACGTTCTGTAATTGAATCTAAACGTCGAAATTTTTCTCGTAGTTGTTCAAGTTCTGATAGTGAAGATAATGGAAGTAATTTTGATATGAATCGTGTATCGAATCGAAAACAAACACGTTCACCTCATTCATTACCAGAATCGGAATGTTTACCGAATTCTCGTGGACGATCATATAGTAATATTGAACATGTTTTAAATGAAATACCATTGAATAATCAACAACAACAAATTCCGTCAACAAATAGTAATGATTATATAAAACGAAAAAGTTTTTCACGTGCAAGTTCAACAATGTCAACAAATCGTTTAACATTAATTAATACAAATGATGATATGAATTCATTAATAACTTATGATCGTACACGTAGTTTATCAAGTGATCATCGTCTTGCAAATCCTTCACAATTTTCGATTGCATCACGAGCATCGATACGTTTTTCAACACCACGTGAATCAACTGTATTTACAAAAACTGATGCGCCAATGGTTGTACGTTTATTACAACAAACACATCATCAAGATTCAACAGATGCAATTAAAACTCTTATTGAACATCAACGTTCACAATCCATATCAATACATCAAGAACAAATGCAAACACCAATAATTATCGAAGAAGATAATTCATCATTATTAACAACAAAATCAAATACAAAAGTAAAATCACCGACAATGAAAAAATCAAATATAATTGCTCCTACAATTGAACATATTAGTATAAGTAATAGTCATAGAACATTACCACAACATTCCGTATTATTAACATTGAAATATTCATTTATAAAACATCAGCAACAACGAAAAACTCTTGTTGAAGATTCATCCAATGAAAATGAAAAAGAAAAACAACCGACAAGAAAATCTCCAAAATGTTGTACAATTTCATAAAAAAAATATTTTCCTTTTTAAACCCGTGTGATTTGTTTGTTTTGTTTTTTGTTTTGCCAGTGAATATATACAACACAATCTCTTATTAATACGCACTTAAACATTACTTGTTACTATATCTTTACTTCTATTTGTATATATATATAAATTTTTGATAACGAATGTTTTAGTTGTAGAAATATTCAGTATTAGTTTCTTGTTTATTATTATTATTATTCACTCGAAGAGAAAGAGGTGCAAAGCAATAAATATTATTTTGTTTTGTGTGTGTGCGTGCGTGTAATAATGGAAATATTATTTTTTATAAATATGTATATATTCATTTCCTTTTCATTCCAATATTAACAAACTGACAATTTTTTGTTTATCATAAGCAGATATTGTTATTAAACGTTGTTTTTTTTTAAATAAACTTTGCGGGTCAAAGATAATTTAAATTAAATTGATTATTGATTTTTATGCTCACGCAAACATTACAATTAGATTAACGGGGTTTGTTCAAGAAATGTTTCATCTTCTATCTTCTGTTTCAATTAAAGAAGTATACGGCGCGCTTGTGATACTGTCAGTCATTTCGATACTTATCTTGCTAGTGATTGTACTGTCTTTTGAGTCGTTCTTCTAGTGGTTTATTTTCTCTGTGTTGTTCGTCATGTTCCTCATCTTTGTAGGTTTTATACTTCTCTTTAATTGTTAATAATTATCATATCTCTGATACTATCTATCTACACATGATATATAAATATGTTTGAGTTATATTATATGATAAAAATAGGATACACTACCGATCGAATGAAATAGATCATGTATACGTGAAGTATTATATATTATTTTTTATGACAAAATAATAATAAAAGACTAATCAATAATTTACATTTAATTTTTGGTATTTTGTTAGAATATCAGATTTAATCAATGGATGTTGTGAACTTATAGTGTAAAATAAAATATTATCTTAATACTTTCACAATTTCTCTTCTGTTATTTATCTCATTAAGGGACCCCCCCCTTTCCGGGGTTTCTCGAAAACGGCAAGGCGAAAATTCTTAAAATTTTCAGGGTAGATAGGTCTTGAGTAGTAGGACAAAAGTTGTAGCGGACGAAAATTTGTCAGACCCCCCCTTCATGGACTTTTGGAGACCCCAAGGTCCGAAAATCGCCTAAAGTTTTCCCCCCGGCAAATCCACAGATTTCATCCGTTTCAGCTGAAATTTTTTTTGGGAATACTTCAACCAAGTTCTGGGGAGGGTTTTTCTTTTTTTTGGAAAATTCCAAAAACTCACGAAATGGGAACCAAAATACTGAAGATCTACAAAAATCTCTAGCATTTTTGGATCTTGAAAAATTTGCAAATCCTGCCAAACTTTATTGGTAAGAGATATCAACAAAAAAAAAAAAACCCTCCCCCCAAACTAGTTAAAGTATCACCAAAAAAATTTTCAACCCGATCGGACTTAAACTGGCCGAGAAAAAGGGGGAAAACTGGTTTTTGGCACCCAAAAACCTAGTTTCGAGAAAAATGTAAAATACAAAAACGTTTTAGAAAATTTTACTATTTTTCAGTTATTGTCACTTATACCCTAGTTTTTTTGCTAATTTTGTAGTACCAAGGGTAATTTGGGATGGAGAATCCAAATCTGAAGTCGGTTTTAATTAATTAATTAATTAATTATTAACTATTGACTAATTAGTCGTTAATTAATGAAGAAATTTTTTAAGATTGGACAAGGTGTATTCGAATGTGGAGAATTCGAATCTGATGTCAGATTTAACTAATTAATTAATTAAATAAGCTTAATTAACGTTTTTTCACAAAAACTGTAATAACTCAGATTAGAACGGAGAACGTGAATCTGGTGTTAGATTTAATTAATTATTAATTATTAATTATTAATTAACTATTCATTAATTAACTATTCAATTTTTGTTGTTTGTTCTTTATTAAATTATTATTCTTTATTTATTAAATTATTATTCTTTATTTATTAAATTATTATT
>CAJNOI010000071.1:0-12346 GCA_905250115.1 Adineta steineri | reverse complement strand
GTCAGTGTATGATGAGTTTCATAAGACATAAGAATGGAACCAAAAGTAAAACCAATTGAATAAACTAGAAAATTTATAAAAAATAACCAACCGAAAAATGCACCAAATGCAACATCTTTGCGAACAGTACACCATTCATTTAATTTTAATTCTTTGGCGTATCTAAATACAATAAATAATACAATAATCTATAATTCTGTATTTATTCATTTATTTACTGTTTTTGTTGCCATTTACTTCCATTGAATGAAAGAACAGTTCTTAATGAACTAAATACTTCTTGAGCGATTTGTTCAGCTTTTGAATATGTATTTAATTGCTCTTCTGTTTCTTTCGTGATGATCTGTAATTATTGATAAAATTTTAGCAAATTAAATAATTATTTCTACCTTAGCAAACATAAATGAACTACCAACAATAATTGGAATTATACAAGACATGATTAAAGATAATTGCCATTTGAGAATAAAACATATGATTATACTGAAAACCATGGTTTGAATAAATTCAATTACTAGTAAGAATTCAAAACCTATTCCATTTTTGATCTTTTCAATAGTACTGTAAAGGAAATCGATCATATATAATTGTTTGTTATAAACTTATTATATTTACTTACATAAAAAGCTTTGAATTGTATTGAGTAGTTTGGTTTGTATCCAAATATGTCATGTTCTAAAAAATGAAAGAGAAATAATGCAATACTTTATCTTAAATCATAATTTAACAAATAAATAAATGTATTGAAAATTATGGGTTTATCATTATCATTTTCTTTAAAATTATTTTCTAATTAATTTGTTTAAACTATTTCTAAATGGTATCAATAATAAAATTTTCTAATTCTTTTACAGTAAATTTAACTTCAACATGATCTTTAAGATTCATTTGTATTAATATCATCGTCTCTTACATATTTTATATTGATTATTTTCATAATTTAATTGATATACTGACGATGTTTTCAGAATAATTAGTTTTTTTTATTAAAGAAATACCTTGAGAAAAGAAAATCAAAAATCGAAACGAAAATGATCTACTTAATTCTGTTCTTTGTTTGACTTGAAGCAAGAGAAATAAATAGAATAAACTGCATTTTAACTAGTTTAATTGTGTATAATCATTTATTTTAGTTACTCTTCAACGTATAACCGTTCCTAGTAGAAATTTGATACTATTCAGTTTTAAATTATGTTCACGAACTATAAAGTATTTTATGAGCGTAAAAATATATTTTAACTTACACGTTGAATAAGTGATTGAAAGAGTAAAACGCTCATGCGAGATGTTTGTCGTTTCGTAGCAACTGTCCAACAGATATATTCAAGAGAAGAACATAGAAATGCAAGAATACTTAAACCTACATTGGCACAGAGAAACAACAAATCGCTTGTTATTTTAGTTGAAATCATCATATTCAATAGACTTACTAAAGAACCAATAAACTAGATGCATAACATTTTCATGAAATAAAGGCGTTAATGGAGATAATGTCGATGAAATTGTTTTATTATTATAATCGCATAGTCTACGAATGAGAAATTTTAAAAAATTCAAAATAAGAATATTTTGCAAGAAATTACTTATGTAATCGGTCATAATTTAATGGATTAAGATTAATTCCAAGAGGACATACACTATTATTGATAATTGCAGATGTGAAATTTTCATAATGATCGTCACAATCAACAGCAAATGATGTAGTGGCAAATAATCCCGTGATTCGACCAAAAAGAATTACATTTGCGAGAATACAAGCTATATGCACCAACATCAAACATAGAGCAATCATCATAAGAAGAAGATCAATACGATCAGCAAATCGAAACTATGATTAAATTAAATCAATTAATTGTTATATATATTTTAAAAAGAAAAACAACATGCTTCATCTTATGATATATTATGTTTAAATATCTTACCAATTGAAAAACACTGACTGGAATATCTTTAGTAGTGTGCTTGATCTCATCATCTAACTTTTTATTCTTATCATCAGTCTTTTGCCGACTGAAGTATTGACGCCAATGAGAAAAACTAGAGATAATTATGAGTTAATTATATTGTTATCAATATTATATATTTATCAAATCATACCTTTTGTTTTCATTGTCGTTATCATTATCATTAAGTAATTTGTTATGTTTCTTTAATAATGGCTCTTTATCACTCATATTCGTCGTTTTCTTTTCAAATATACACTATTATGAAACGTGAAGCTTATTATAAGTTTATATGCATTACCATGAGGAGTAATTCAATACTCTTTGCTTCACTGATTTTGCGTCCTGTACGTATTTTATCTGTTTTCTTTCATATTATCAAAAAACGTGGGTAACACTATGTAAAAGGCAAAAATTTTAGATATTTTTTCATAGATGCAAATCAAATTAATATTTTCTTCGTAACTGTCGCGTAGGAGTAATATGTTATCATTAAAAACTCAGAGATAGTAAATTTAATGATTGATAAAGACTAAAAATAAATGAGAATATCATATGTAAAAAGTCGTTCAGATCTAATTCTAAACCATTTATAGATAAAAAAAATAAAAAATAAATTATCGATTGCTTTTAATCTCTATACAATCATAAAGCTTTAAGTTAGAATTTTATTAACCGTAAAGAAAACAATAAAATAAATTAAAGAGGTATGAGAAATCGAAATCATCGATCCAGTTCTACAATAAAACTCATATATATATTCATGATATATAGAATTTTTTTTAAGATTATCATTTATTTCCAAATAGTTACATAATACCAATGATATTTTCTATAAGCCTAAATATAATATTTATTAATAATATGCTTTTTTATTCTCCATACTCTTCCTTTATTTATCTATTTAAAAACAAGTCAGCTTTCGAAATGCACTGCATTTCTTTATCATACATTTTTTTTACTGTACATAACATTTTATACATTTATATATACATATTATAAAGAGTCATTGTCTTTGTTTTTCCTTTGTTAAATATTAAATAATGATAGAGGAGACAAGACGGTAAGAGTGACTAAGTCGAGTTTGAGACCTTGCCTGTATCAATATTAAACGTTTAACAAAGAAAAAGAACAAAGACAATGACTCTTTATAATATGTATATATAAGTGTATAAAATGTTATGTACAGTAGAAAAAATGTATGATAAAGAAATGCAGTGCATTTCGAAAGTTGACTTGTTTTTAAATAAATAAATAAAGGAAGAGTATGGAAAATAAATATCAATTAATCTTCGTCAACCGAAAAGAATAATAATATGATTTTATTTACAAATCAATATTATACATAAATAATTGTTTCAACCTTCATTATAATATCGAATTAGGAATATATTTATGCAACAAAAACTAAAATTTATACTATCATTCATGTTAAAGGTATGTAATTATAGATTATTTATAACTCATGAATCTTTAAAATAACGAATTTCTTAAACATATTAGATATTTTTAAGTAAATGAATGAAATATTATTGTTTAGAAAGAATTAAAAAAAAATAATAGAAAAATAATGATTTTATATTTGTCTGACACTTGATTTAATTCTGTTCGTTTGGTTTGTACCAAGGAACTTATTGTATTTGGATGACAAAAATAAGGAGAATGATTTATTTCTTTTGATTTTTCTATTAGAATCAAATGGAAAAGAGGAATGAAAAATATCGAATAATACATATGATTTAATAGTACAAATAAAACGTTTCGGCGGCTGTATCCTATTCTCCTATCAAGGAAAAATTGTGTGACCTCAAGCAGAAATGCGTCGATCACATTGTTTTCATTAAAGTATATCCCTACTACCTATACAAAGAAAATAGTTGATTTATGTGTGCTTATTACTGTTAGAATTATTGATTAAAATCGTATGAAAATAACCGATTATTTCGTGACTATTTTCCAAAAATTTTTCTATATAGGAAAAACAAAAAAATAACACAGAGAATTTCTCAATCCATGTTTTCATTCATTCATAGAAGTTTAAAAGAACTCGAGAGAAATACCTATTCAAGTATATGTCTATGTATAAATTATTTTTATTTTTTCTTTCCATTTCTCCTTGATATGTATGACTCGAGGATGAAGTGAAACAAATTTTCTTATTGACTGTTTCAGTTATGAACGCTCATTGATATAATCATATTTAGTACTCTATAATCGTATAAGAAATGTGACAGAGACTCTTTGATGTATTTTCAGCGCGTTTGATATATGAAAAATGATATTTATTTTCTCAAACGCTATAATCTATTTTTTCTTTATTTGCTGATGAATGAATAACCATATATTATTGAACTTTATAAGAATATGTCAATTAAAAGTTATTTATTTCGACTAAAATAAATAAGATAATCAATCTATTAAGAATAATCTCAAGCGACAAAACTAATAAAACGAAACTTTTGAATAGAAATATAAGGTAAAATGAATATTTTTTTGTATCCATATTGGTTATTATTTTAGTTTATTAGTTAATTGAAAAAGATATCGACGACCAATCCCAAGAATTAGGACGAATACGAATAAACTGTGAGTGTGAATGAGGTTCTAGACAACTAGGTAACCAAAAGAGTGCAATGGATGATCTTGCTGTTTCTTCGTGATAAGTTCAAGTGATTTCGCTCTCCATCGTGGCAAACATTCATTAATATAAATATCAAAATTAATCTTTCTTTTTAATTCTATCGCTTATTTTGTTGTATCATACTCTGTATTAAAAATATATAATTCTTGACAAGTGACCTGATGGAATACAGAATATTTATTTCTAAACTTGATGATCTTTTATATTTATAAATCATTCTATTATATTGAATAGATATACATGATTCAAAATTCGTGATCTTCTCAACAGTAAGAAAAAATCCAAAAACTATGCAACATTCTAATTCATAATTAGTTTTTAGATTTTATTTGACCTAATTCACTTCGGCTTTGATTCATGGAGCTATCTTTTTTTTTTTTAAATAAATCTTTGTCATTTAATAATATTAATATGATTTTTTTCTTAATTAAGAAATGATATTATACATTAAAGAATAACAATTCTCAATCCATTTTTATGCCAAAGACTGAGAGATAACATATGTATCATTTTGAATAAAGTTTATAGTCATTCTATTTCTCACATATGATCAAATGCAAATCTACGATAAGCAGTGCCATATGCCATTAGTTCTGCATGTGTACCGCTTTCCAGTAATCGTTCGTTAGGACCAAGAACACAAATAAGATCACATGATTGAATAGTAGAAAGACGATGTGCAACAATAATAACAGTTCGTGATGGATTATCTTGCCGTGCAGCATTCAACGATTCTTCAACAAGCTGAAAAAGATTAGAAATAATACGAAATTTTTTGACTATTAATTGATTTCTACTTATTCAGTAGTGTCAAATTTCTCAACTCTCTACCATGAATTACATTATTAAGTTTCAACAAGATAGAAATAATATAATCGAACATTAAATGAGATCTAATATTTTGTCAATTTGTATTTTATAAGAAATTTTATTTACCCTTTCATTATATACATCCAACGCATTCGTTGCTTCATCAAGTAATAAAATTTTTGGATTACGAAAAAGAGCTCGTGCAATAGCAATACGTTGTTTTTGGCCTCCAGATAAAAATGAAGTTCCATTCAATCCTACAGGTGTATCATAACCCTAAAATTTAATAAAATAATCATTTTTTTATTATGAAGTAACTTATTTTCAAAGTTCAACATGTCTTATAGATAAAAATCGTAGTTTTTAAAGTATATAAAACGAGTGAAACATACCATTGGTAACGCTTCTATAAAATTATGACAATGAGCTCGTCTAGCTGCATTTATAATATCTTCATAAGTAAATGTATGTGATGAACAGCCATATGATATATTTTCACCAATAGTAAGACCCAACATAAGAGCTGGTTCTTGACTAATAAGACCAATTTGTGCTCGCAACCATGATAGATTTAAAGTTCGTATATCATGACCATCAAGTAACTGTTAAAAAATCAATATTCAAAATCATACATATATAAATATATAATAACTCATGTGTTTTCTGATTTGAGGAAAAGAATTATTTAGTCATATCATTTTCCACGTAGTGTAGTATGAATATACGACACATCTTTCTGTTTTAAGAATAAAGTTTATAAATTACTATTAAAGATAGCATTGAATTTGATCTAATACGAATATATCTTAAATCGATTTTCATTTTGTGAGTTACTATGACGAAAACAGAGAAACAAATTACATACCACGCGTCCTTTATTATACTCGTAAAATCGTTCGAGTAATTGAGTTACAGTTGATTTACCACATCCACTTGAACCTAATATATATATTAAATTGATCTTCAATTTAAATATAAAATAGATTATCTTACCAATGAGTGCAACACTTTGACCTTAAATAGATACATCATATTAGAGAATGAACATAATTAATAATATAAATACTTACCAGGTTGTATTGTTAATTGAAAGCCATTGAGTATATTTATTAATTTACGTGTAGGATAAGAAAAAGTAATATTATCAAATTGAATCATCCCAGAAAAGTTCTCCTATTTATTATTATGAAAAAATCAATGACAATATTAAATTTCGTATCAACTTACAAGTTTTTTTCCATCTGTTGACATATTATCAATTAAAGGAGTTCGTTCCAATAATTGATTGATATGTTTTGCCGCTGCTGTTGTTCCACCTAATTCCGATGAGCTATTCATAATGAAATAGAAAAAATTAATATTATCTACTGTTCATTCATTAGTAGTACAAAAGATGATAGAAACTATTTATTAATCATACTTACACCATTGTTGATACTTGAATTACATCGAAAGTAAATGGTACAAAGGCAAATAACCTATAAATAAATAACAGATGTTTTTCTTAACATGTACATAGTTGACTTACAAAACAATACGTTCTGGGTCGATCTGATTGTTATTAAGCAGAACAATAGCTAATTCAGCAATACAAGGTAATACTAATGTAGCTATTGGAAAAGAAAATGCAAATGCTAGAGCACCTTTGAATATGCTTGGGCGCATAACTCTAAAAGAAATAAAAATACATAGTTGTAATTCCCTGTAGAATATAATTTACTTATATGTTTGATCAATGATATGTTCGAACTCAATTAACATTTATTGTTGTCTATTGAGTTGAAAAACGGTACGAATATTGCGTACACTTTGTGTAATAAGTTCATTAGCATTTCCTAATATAGTTTCGACTTTTGTTTGTATTAGACTTTTTCGCCGAACATCCATTATGGCTGCGATCAATTCAAATGTAATTAAAGCGAAGACAACTAGGGTTAATTGCCAAGAAAAAATTAATCCAATAATAAGAGCAATGACCAGAAGTGATAAGGATTCAATCATCAAGCCAAGTCGAGCACTGGTTAACTAGAATTTAACAAATTATTCACAATTTTTCATCTGATGAGAATATTTCAAAGATTTTAATTTCGAAATAATACATACAGATTGAACAGCCAATACATCTGTAGAAAGACGTGCACAGAGAGAACCAGTATTATTTTCAGGCATATCGAACCAACCGATTTCTTGATGTAGCATACATTCAAATGCTTTAGTTCGTATTCGACTCGTCAGTCGTTCACCAGCTATTGCGAGGCAAACGTACCTTCATAAATAAAAAAAATAGATAATTATTTATTTGAACATAACCGATGAAGCTAGAACTAGTAATAATAGACAAATGTTGAATCACTAAGACTATATGAAATCATGTTTTATAGACATACTAGATAATAATATACTATTTAAAAAAAGTAAACATTAATGCATACGTGTGTAATCTTGACTAAGCAAACGCCGATGCCCAAGAGAAATATAATGCGTGTAAAAGTAATGACTTCGTTCATTTGTTCTGAAAGTGTACATTCTTGAAATGACTATGTATTATAAATGTATAAATAATATTGAAAATATTCATTTTTATATATTCTCACGCTGATAGTTTCGGCTAGACAATAAGCAAATGCTGGAGAAAATCCACCAGAGATTATCCCAGAGACACAAACGACTATTAAGTAAGGCCATTCAGGAGCATTTAATTTAAATAATTTAAATAACGAATGAAGTGAACTTGATTTACGCTATAAAGAGATACATATGAAATTTACAAATACAGATTTGCTAAGAAAAGAAAATTGACCTGTTGAACTTCAGGAAGTATTTCTTCCACTTTATTCGATATTTCATCATTGTCTCTTTGTTCAAGTTGAATATCTGCAAAAAAGAAATAGAATTTATATATTATCAGTAATCGTGTTTCGATTCGCTTCGTTGAACAAGATATTATTACTGGTTATGTAATTCAAATGAGATATTTTAGTCTATATTTACCATCGGTTGACTGTGTGTCATTTGTTTCTATCTTATCAATATCAACTTCTTCTAAATCTGTTGACATCGATGTATCAGAATGTACCATTTTCATCTGTTGTTTGGTAACTAACTCATAGTAAATATTTTTAGCTGCCATAAGATCATGATGTGAACCTTGTTCAGCAATTGAACCATCTTTCATAACTATTATCCAATCAGCATACCGTATTGTTGACAAACGATGTGCAACAATAAGAGTTGTTCGACCTACCATCATATTTATGACATAAATCAATTGAAAATTTCACAATAAATTACAATACCTTCTACAGCACGGTCGAGCGCTTCCTGAACAAATTTTTCACTAGATGAATCTAGTGCACTTGTAGCTTCGTCAAGTAAAAGTAAACTAGGTTTACGAATGAGAGCACGTGCTAAAGCAATACGTTGTCGATGACCACCACTTAACTGTACGCCTCGTTCGCCAACTAAAGTATCGTAAGCCTTATATAGAAAAAAAAACAATAAATTTATTTTGATTACATTACAGAAATGAAAATAAAAATAGTATTTACTTTTGAAAGTTTCATAATAAAATCATGAGCATTAGATTGTTTAGCTACTTCAACAATTTCCTCATATGTTGAATCTTGTTTACCATAACTAATATTATCTTTAATTGAAGTTGCAAAAAGGATCTAGAAATAAAAATACCAATTTTCATATTATCAAAAAGTAGAAATATATATGAATTTATACTGGTTCTTGACTGACAAGACCTATGGTTTGACGTAAATTGCTGATGTCATATTCTTGAATATGATGTCCATTAATTTTAATATGACCATCAGTTGGATCATAAAAACGTAGTAAAAGTTGTATACATGTACTTTTACCTATATGGATTATAATAGAAAATTTTTAGTTTATATTATTAATTTTACCACTGCCAGAACCACCTACGAATGCTACAGTTGAACCTGTCTTAACTCTAAATGAAGCATGTTCAGGTGCTAGTTTCTTGTTTCGACTTGGATATGAAAAAGAAACGTTTTCGAACGTGATTTCTATTGGATCACCCGTTTGTAATTTGATTGAAGCTTTTGTAATCGGTGGTGTATTAAATATCGCTGGTAAAGTTGTTGGCGATGCTTCATCATAAATCTAGTAATAAAGAATACAAGAAATTAGTTCAGTCACAAGTTAATATTGATCTCCTGAAAATATAATTAAGTCGTCAGCAACTAATATATATATGCGTACCTCGGCTTCCTCAATGTACTGTAGAATTGGCCACGCAACAGCGCATGCATCAAGAAATGTTTTCATACTTGGAGCTAAATAACCAAGAAACTGTATTCCTTCAGTTACTAATGTAACAACCTATATATTTATATAAATACAGTTTAATTATTATTAAAATAGTTTATAAATACCACGACGATTTGACTAATATCTAGTGTGGGATGTAATCCTGTTGTTTGCAGACATATTCCTGCAAGAAAACCGAGTGCTGTTGTCCAATAAGTGAAAATCGAAAGTATTCCGACATAATAACGATACATAAATCCTTTGCGAAGTGCATATTTTGTGTTATTTTTTCAACTTTGGTGCTTATCTAATATATAGATATGAAGTAAAAGGAGGGTGGGTGTGGGTGTCGGCAAATGATTTATTTCTATTATACCCACGCCTACACCCACATCCATCCCACACCCACACCCACACCCACACCCGAAACTAGCATATTGAAATTGTTTCCTCGCCAAGAGATAAGTCATTGTATTTCCAATAGCAAATTTGATGAAGCTATGATCAGTTTATTCTAAATATTAGTAAACTGTTAGTTCTATAGTGCAACAAGCTACAATTTCTAGATTCAATTGTTTATGAGTGCAATTAATAAGAGAGAAAGAGTTCCTATGCAGATGCGGTGCTCTCCGGTTTCCTCTCAAAACGAACGAGTAAACCATAAATGCCGATTCCCGTAGATGGTGATGTCCACAGGAAATGCCTATCGCGATGGACAATTGCCCAATTGCCTGGAATCTTGAAATTATCAAGCACGTGTGTATTATTGAAGCTGTAAATACACCCACATCCCTTTGCTATTACCCCGTCGTTATATTCGTCGGTTATATCTTCAATACTTATTGTAATGGATTTCAGTGCCATTTCCATCATACGAGTCAATACTCCTTCGAAGATAACGTTATTCAAAAACTGAAGACAACCGAAAGCGAATATATGGTCGAACTTTCTATCGTTTAATTTGTAAATGATTTCTTCCATTGGACCTAAGATTATTTTCGAATATAATGTAGCGTGTTCAACCATTTTAGGTGAAATATCGACACCTGTCAAATTCGCCTTGTGTCCACAGTTTTTGATAGTTGCCCCGACTAGCCCTGTGCCACATCCAAGGTCCAGAACTTCACCGCAATAGTCGTATTTGTCGCACATGTCTTTTAAAAGCTTGCTGGAGTTTTCATTGACAGCTATACTGTGGTATTTGGGCCCCATGTTATTATAGAAGCACGCAACCATATAAGTCTTCTGCTTCGCCTTGATAAGCTTATCTAAAAGCTCCTCGTGTCCACCTTTGAAGCATTTTTTAATAGTATCATCATCTCCAAAAGTATTTCCAATTTGATAGAAAACTGCAGGCGTGTGATTCACTTCCAGAACATAGATATTATTATCCTGATCAACTCTGAAGTCGACTCGTGCGTATCCACTGCCGTGCACATGAAGTGCGTTAAATGACTTACACGCTGTTTCCTTAAGTCGAATGAAGAGAGGATTGATTTCGTCAACGAATTTTATTTTGATTTCTCCAGTGTCCACTAAACTGAACTTATTATCGAAATGTAAAAATCGCTGTTTTGAAGAAAAACGATCCGGAAAAACATATTCGAGAGGATCTAATGCATAAACACCATCGGTATCTTCAATAACTATGGCTGCGTATTCGCCACCAAAGATGTATTCTTGAACCAAAACTTCACATCCAGCAACACCTAAGATCTTCTGAACTTCATTTTTCAATTCACTTGCGTTACTACAAACGGAAGTGGCAGTCATATGCAAGCTGCCACATCCACTCGCCGTTTTGACGATCAAAGGAAATGTTGTCAGAGTAACAATATCTTCCGGAGATCTAATAACATTATACTTCGGAGTGAGAAGATTACACTTCGATGCTGCTTCTTGAAAATCTATTTTGGTTAATGACAGGAACCTGCTGCTGGTTCCGATAATTGGTATTCCTAATGTTTCTGCGTACTTGACAGCATCGATGCCAGCGACATTATCGTTATGTTGACCCCACATGAAGTTGATGAGAAGGTCAAAGTTTTCTTTTTTTACATCGTCCAGCTGTTTGTGCGCGTCGATTTTGGTGATAAATCGTAAATGAAACTCATGTTTGGAGATATATTTCGACGGATCTTGATATCCATATTCCTCGAAAGTAGAGTTGCTGTTTTCGTAAGATGATAGAAGAACGCCAATCTTCATTGTTTTCCTTCAAAAATGCTTGAATTCGATCAGTTAGAAATCTGAAAGAAGGACAACATACGATGCAGTTATATGTTTTGTCAAGCGTGTTTGATTCGCTTCTATTATGCTACGATCGCATGTAAAAGCTGCAAGCTCCATATCGCTCATGTTATGGAGATAGTAAGTGAGACTGAGAATTTAAATGCAAGATGAATGAGCTACATTCATATCGTCAGTCGTGTTAGTACGGATATAAGATTCCTAATTTATGGGTAACTATTTATCGTTACTTTATCGACAACTGTCACACTTATTCAGTTGCTAAGCAAGTAACTGGCAAAGCAACTGGTAACTTTTCTCAAAAAAGAGGCCGCGATTCTTATGGTGTTCTTACCACAGCGATGCCGGCGTTGCAAAAAAGAGGGCAGAATAGTGAATCCTTACTATCCATTTAGAGCCCTTGCATAAACCTACCTCG
>CAJNOI010000070.1:450561-469333 GCA_905250115.1 Adineta steineri | reverse complement strand
TTAAGTATGATCAGACTATTGTATTCTCTTCCTTCATACAACAGATACATATATGTTACTCTTAAAAGTATTTTATTCTTTCTATATTTAATCAAATTATATAATGAGATTGAATAAAAACTCATTTTGATGTATCATAGAATATATATATATATATATATAGAACCATTGATAGAATCATTCACTAATGATAGAAATCATTTCTAGAGTACATGTGAATATACAATAATGTATTACCAAGTTTTTATATGCATAAAATTCAGAATTTTTACAGAAAAACCTGCTTAATTTCACATCTATGGACAAATATAGTATAGGTCTGACAACAATTTTGCAAATGAAGAAAATCTTATTAAAAGCTTTTCTATGTATGCATATTTCAATTGTCTATGGAATTAGATGATTATCAACAATTCACTCAGATATATCTTATGTTTTCTATTCTTTACAGTAAAGAAGATATATAAATGAAATATTTATTTTGGTGAGTAAAAATATGAGATCAATATAATACTTACATTTCCATACTCATATTGACAAATCCAATCTGCTACTCTGAAATATTTTCAGACTTATAAAATTTCTTTCGATTAGTACTTTTCATCATAAAATAATCGAAAGGTATACTATATTTTCTTGAAATATTAATAGAATTCTAGTTGACATGTGCGTCGTTAGGGTCAATCTGAGAATATGGCTAAGAACGTTTCATTAACTTTAGATTCGCAAAGATGTAGTATTAAGTTAGTAGCAACATCAAAAATTGATATTTAGACAAGGAAAGTAACAAAATAAGGTGCCGAATGTCTTTCGCTTTTCTACTGACTGAGGAAATTTGCATGCAATGATATATATGAAAGAAATCATATAGTTTATCTCATGTATTTTGTATAAGATATGTTATTCTTTTGTCGGTAGTAAGATGAAGGACAAACGAAAATAGTCTAATTAGTAAAAAAATTGACCGAAAGTCGAGAAGTGTAAGTTCGTATTGTATTCCAATTTTATGGTTGTTCTTGAAATACTTTTTCTTGCAATTTGAAATATATTTAAGTGCATAGTCAATAAATATTTTCTGTTTACATCTATTACTATGAAGTACGACAAGAAACCTATTTTGTTTGATTCTTAAATTTATGTTAAATATATCCGTCACGCATTTCAATTAGAGATCACTTACTGCTCCCAGATATTAAATAATCGGGTTTAACATTATTAACTGTTGTGTTCATGATTTCAAGCAATTAAACAGACAAACAATTATGTTTAGAGCTGCTCTTTGTGAGTCAGTATAAAATTCACAAATCCAAGCCATCTTCTCTGTGAGCTATTGTGCCCGAATATTTTAGCAGCATCAGTCAATACTGTCGTAATGATAAATGCTTCATCCTGACTGCAGATAACAGAGTTGTTTTACATTATGAGATTTAGGGAAACCATAGATCTTTTGAAGATCGTGTTTTTCAAAATTTATCGCATTCTTCATATTAGTTTTACAAAGATGAGTATCTCTTATAAATTCTTCTGAGCATGACACACCAAGCTAATCATTATATCATGAATATATCTGATTTATATTAATCAACAGGCCAAATATTATTGTCTATCGTCAACCTTTTTATGGAACACAAAAGTGATTCTTCAGCTCGATATAATCTATAATTGTTGATAAATCCAAACTATTATAATATAGTTATAACAAGAGGATATCATATGGACAAAATTTATCAAATTAAAAACTATATAGAAAGCTTCATAAATGAAAGAAGAACGCAAAAAGATTAAACATTGAATAAGAGTATATAATATTAAAAAAAGACAGTCTTTTAACTTATTTGAAGAAGAAGAAAAAGAAATACCCCGCCTTTCGGCTACCTTTCAGTATATGGTGATGTCCAAGGACATTTTCATAAGCCCGATATTCTTCCTACAACTATTTCTAGTTGTAGCTCTGGATAGAAAGCCGGTCTGACGCAGAGTTCTTTTCGCTTAATCACATAAACTCCCCATACATACTGACTAACCGCATACAAGCTACAAGAGCTATATTGTATGTCATCACGTAACCAGCATGCTATTGGATGGGTAGTCCGAGACAATTAGCCGTTAGTGACTTGTTCAAGGTCATTCTATAGCTGATAATACCGAGGTTTGAACACAGTACCTTGTGAATACGTGTCGAACAACGTAACCACTCAGCCATGGTGGCTTAACTTATTTGAGAGTGGGTGAGGGGTGTGGCGGAATGAGAGTGAGTGTAGGTGGTGATTGTGGGTGATGGGCGGTATTGGCAAATTGTGACAGTGTGGATGAGAAGCGGTGTGAGTGTAGATGGTGGATGTGAGTGTTATGTTAGTCTTACTATGACACCCACACTCACCCAAACCCACACCTACACCCATACCCCACACCCTCAAGAAATTAGTTTTTGATGGCCATTTGACTTGATTTCGGAGTTTTAAAAGAATATGACAGGATCGTTGGACAATGTTTATTATCCTATGCATATATGTTGATGCGCTCTACTTTTATGTAACTTTTGTATTGATATTCTTATTAGGGACTTGGTACTTATTCAGAATGAAACTAATCAACTTCATTATGATGCTTATAAATGGTTATTTTTTATTTTTTTGTGAGAAATTTGTTTACCAATAGATGAACAAGACATGTGTCTATTCAGTTGCTAAATTCAAGCTCATTTGCTTACCTTTTCTTTAAGATATTTGAGTAAAAACGTGAAAATATAAAAAATTTCTTCTAATTTTAGTCATATGTTCTATTTCTTACGTTTAAATATTGTTTAGAGAAACGAATAAGATGCGAATAATTTGGTCTATTTACTCACAAAGAATTCGTTTATTTACATAATTATGCAAATACGCGACTGTGTATCAATACCAGATGAGCATGTAATCAATGCAAACTTTTTGTTTAAGAATATATCGGTTTTGACTATCTCACGCATCATTTGATCCTCATCATCGTCATAGGAAATGATTTTTTTCCCTTTGGAAAAGTTTTTTATCCATTCTCGCTTATTTGTAGTGCCGGACGTAATTTGGACAAAAATAAACGAGTCTTTTTCGCTTTGCGATTTATTTTGTGTCACCTTCACTGCATAGGCTAATTCTTGAAAGTTGATGCTACTATCACAATAAGCATTCGATACCAAGACGATAAATATTGTTGCACGTCTAATAGCCACAGCAACATGATCCCACAAGTCGTCAGACCCGCTAGCCTTTTCGTAATCAACCCAAATTGGCATCTGTGCGAGTGGACGTAATTTTTCCACAAATGATAAGCAAAAACCGATATCAGCCCAGTTGTAACTAACATAGACCATTGGTTGCTGTTTAACTTTTAATGGATGAGATGATGCTATAGGATTTGTATCCATTGTAAGGTTGCAAAAAATCCGTTTGGCAATATCTTGGTTTGCTCTTTTGGCAAGACTCTCAATAAGAACATAAAAATGATTCTGCTTGTTCAACTCTTCTCGATATTCGCGATAATTAGAGATGCATAAAAGAATTTTTAATAAACACTTTCCGACGAGCTTTTCTAGATCATCAGCCTCTGGATTAAATAATGATCCATAAATAGATGTCAGAAGTTTTGCAAAAAATTCTATTGGCTCTGATTTTACAAATGATTCGCCACTCAGAATGTGTCGTACGATGGACGTATTCGAGAAAGCATTTTCAAGTGCGTTGAGCAATTCCGACAAATGATATCCCTCGGATCTCCAATTGTTACCTTTTATGGCAGCTTCCGTACACAAATGATATAGCTTTTTACTAACCTTACAAATGAAATCTTTATTTTCTTCTTGTTCATCATCGCTTGTAGCTAATGCAATCAATGACATGCCGAATACTTTTTCTAGATTCCCAAGATTGTCATTACCTTCTAAATTCAATGACGATTTGTGTTTCATTAAAATTGTGTACGCATGGTTTGATCGCAAAATATCAAATCCACGCTTGCTCCTCGAGATATTGTGAAGAATTGCTATGACTGCTGTATCAATGTTTTTCGTAAATTCTTTAAATGATAATTTATTGATCCATTTGACAATCGCTTCGGCATATTCCTCTTTGGCAAAGATAGGCGCAAGTCGAATTTTATCGGTCAAATTCCATACGAGGCCTAAAATCCAACTTACTGTATCCATATACATACTACCTTTGGAAAGATTATCGTCATCGGCAAAAAAGTCGTCAATAATTATGTGAATATCACGAATGAGAAATTCGTATTTTTTGCTGAATTCATCCGCCGATCGAATAACTGCCTTCTCAGCAAAACCGGAAGTACATTGCACAATTATAATTAGAACTCGTCTGAGATCAGTGCGATGACTTATTGAGCATTGCTCATGAGTTGTGTCAGACCCTAAATATCTTGAAAATTGTCAGTTTCTTTAAAACATAAGCCTGAATTTGTCTTTTATTTATTCTGTCCAACTAATCAGTATCTTTTGTTTTACTCAGCTCTAGGGGAAACAGCGGACTTCAAGACTTCAAAGATTTCAAGAGGCTCCAACAAGGGTGGGTGGGTGAGTGTGGCTCTCGTTATGACCGTGTGCGTATTGTGTCTGTGATAGCGACACCCACACCCACACCCTCAGGACTATGTCTTTCGCAAGATAATAAAGTAGAAGAAATTGAAAATTCTAGGATCATTCACGACATACGTATGATTTGTTTTGAAACTTTAATATCTTGATAAGGCAACACGCTTTTAAACTGAAATTTACTGAAAATTCTACTCTCTGATAAATCTATATATGAGTAAAACTCTAGATCGAAATACCAACATTCAAATTGTTGATATATATCATATTGTAGACTGAAGTTTTAGTAGAACGACCATAACTTTGGACAAAAGTCCTATGAAATTGATTCTTTTAAGATTTTTCATGCCTCACCAATATCAACCGTACGTAAACAGTCTGAAAGAAAAAGATTCGATATATTGAAAACATCTTCGCGTAAATAGTTCAACTCTTCATTTCAGTGCTAATAGTATTGTGTTTCTGTAAAATGTTAAATTTTTGCAACAGTAATAGGAAGAAGAAGTACATCACGCTACTAATCATAGATAAGATTACCTGTTCCTGATGTCACCTTGTTTGAATAAAATAAATTGACAAATTTTTTGAGAAAATTATCTTTGGCAAAAATTGTCAGAAGTGAATCGAGTATATTGGGAGCATAATTGTTAATAAATTTATAATTTTCTAATTCCCTGTCGTGCGAGTCAGAAATGCCTGCGGTAGATTCGTCATCATCCTCTGTTATTGATTCACAGATTTGAGACAAATACGTAGCAAAAACAGTAATTATCGATTGAAAATGTTTTTGTGACATAATAATACTAGATTTATCGATAATATATGAACGAATAAGTGTGTTCAATGTCGCAACTACAATCATTGTTCGTTTCTCAAACGGCATGCCAGATTCGATCACTTCTTTGAAATTATCAACGACGTAGGTACAGCTTTGGTCAATCTCATCTGTGTTGCTAAGAATTTCTACGGTGTTATTAAGATTTTTTGAGATAGTCGAGAACCATGTTTCGAGCTTTCCAAGATGACTCATGTAAATCCGCTTTTCTTCCCTGCCGTTTTTTGGATTGCTGTCTCCCATCTTGAGAAGAAGTAACGACATTTGCTTGAAAAAATATGAAACTCAATGAATTATTATTGACAGAGTAAAGCGGTGAAAAAAAACCCTCATTCAGAAATTTTACGTATAAAGAGAGTAGATGCATTATACACAAGACCTTCACCATCAGCCTTGAAGTGAATTAATGTTTATTCAATGGTAGCGCATAACACAGCCGCAAGCATAACTATTCCTTTCTGTTCTCCGTGCTGTTCGATCAACAGTAGCTAAAGTAACCATCGTCAACAGAAGAATTTCTTTGAATAATTACTTCATGCTGTTCACTTAAATACAACTGGCCGTGAAACAGGTTATAGTCTACGAAGATATTCAATAAGACGAAGTTTTTTTTATTAAGAAAGATGACATCAGTTTTGGAGAATCATTCAATGAATGATGTATGTTCCACGTAATTTTTTATCTTTATTATTCTTTATATACATTATTTTAGGATAAGAATAAAAATTCTCCAGCATGGTTTAAAGCCATGAAACGCGTACAGTTGGAAAAGCGTATATGCAAAACATTCATTTCACAAGAGTACACACATCTATTATAGTTTTTTGAAATTTCAAATAATTAAATGATCTTCTTTAAAATAGAATTAATATAGATCGATGCGTCTGTAACAATCCTGATCATAAGAATGATAAATGCCAATCGAACAAAGTATGGAATTGGAAAGATCATACCGAAGAAAAAACAACGGAATGCTATGGACTGCTCCCGCACTTAAACCTTCCAGTATATTACATGAAGATTGATAGAATAAAACAATTTTATATCTTTTTTATTTAGTTTTTACGCTGTAAAATTGATACAGAACCTGACCAACTTTGCTTAGTGTTATTGGGAGTATGGGGTATGTCCATACCTAGCTTGATTATGCGAATGATTGGTGATGCAAATTCGATATTGAGTATCAAGCTAGAAAGAGAAGTTGTACGAGGAATTTCGGATGCTGCCGTAGCATCGAGTAGATAGACAATATAAATCAAACTAACAAAACAAAACTCTCCCATATTTTAGATGCATGGATTATGACAAGTGGTTACAAAGAAGAAATAATTTCAGAATTGATCGGTGAAATAGTCTATAAAAACCGGGTAAAAAATACTGACGTTAATTTTAGCGCGATCGCCGTCGGTAAATGGGGAAACATTCAAGATTGTCGCAAAATCAAGGAAAGGTTCGATGATAAACTGATTTAATTCATGATAACCAAATGTTGAACTCATGAAAGAGTCCGTGAGAGATGTCCAAGGACTATGGTTTGAGAATTTTTTTAATTCCTTTACAGACTAGCTGAAATAACTATAATTCTAGAGGAAACGAGAACTAGCATTCATACTCCTAACATTTTCGTCTTATTTTCTTCATAAATTCCTCGAAAAAAAAACGACAGCAAACATAAATGACTGCATTTCATATGCTCACTAAATACTAAAATCCTTGTATACATCAAAGAAATTAACTAGTCGACAATTTCGAAGTTGGAGAAGTGAAAAAATAAGAAAAACTAATCAGCTGCGGCGTGATCGGGGAGGGGGAGACAGTGATGTTGATGCATAGTATTTATATCCACCCACACCCACATCCAGATCATCGCCCATACTCACACCCACATCCCCACCCACAACCACGCCTAAACTCATATCCATACCCACATCCACACCCACAACCATACCTACACTCATACCCACATTCACACCTATATTCACAACCACGCCTACACCCACACCCACACGCACACCCACCACACTCACCCACACCCTCAACCATGCCTACACTCACGCCTACACTCATACCCACACTCGCAGCTATATCCACAACCACGCCTACACTCACACCCGCACTCACATCCCCACCCACACCCACACCCACACCCACACCCACACCCACCCACACCTACACCCACCCTCGATAACATTAAAAAAAGAAAATAAAAAAATTTCTGAAGTCACTTTTGTTTGTCTTCATTTCCTTTCGACGAATTAACGGTTTAAATAAGACGAAACCGTTAGGGATATGAATGTTAGTTCTTATTTTCTCTAGAACTATAGTTGTTCTAGCAAGTGTATGAAGGATTTTCAAATCTCAATCATTGAACACTCTTAAACGCTTCATACTCTAGCATGATGTTCGATGATCTCATAAAAGCTCTTTTACATTTTATATTTAATGGTATTCTATCTGTCTAGTGACGACCGCGATATTAATTCTCATCGATATAGCCGATACACATTGGAACAAAATCATACTCATTATTTATTTTTTGATGATGGTACATACGACTCGGCAGATAATGGTGGATTCATTTCCAGAATCGCACGAGAAATATCGCGTGGAGCAGAGCGCAGAAGTCAGTTTTTTGATTAACTAGTAAATTCATTCGTATTCGTATACATATATACTTTTGAATTTAGTACCACTTGTTACTATTTTGGTTGGAGGGAATCTTTATGCATTAAAATCGATATGGAAAGATCTCAAAAATCAAGTTTCACTTGTTATTGTCGATGTAAGTTATAAAAATACATTGTAAAGACATTAAATAGTTTAATTCTTTTCATCACACATAGCAAAGTGGACCATTGGCTAATATGTTATGTAGATATTTGCAAAAAACAAAAGGTGAATCATCGTTTGTAAAATATTTGTCTGTTAAAAATATTTTCATTCCAGATATTTCCAGAGCGAACACTAATCAAGATCAAGACGAGTACGGTGATGATGATAAAATTACAAGCGATGATGAAAATGACATTGATGATATATTCATGCTTGAATCTTCTTTGGCTCAAGTTGATGCTGAAAAGTTATCTAATTTGCCGCAACGCAAGTAAGTTAATGCAAAGATGAAAACTTAATCTGTGATTCTGATATTGTTTTGAATAGTTTGAAAGAAGCTTTGAAACCATTTGGGAAATGGCGCCTAGACATTTACAGGGATTTGCGAAAACTCTACGATTCATTTCGACAAGAAGTATACAAAACAGCTGGCAATGGTTTATCTCCAGATGAATTATTAAGTTTGGATGAAAAGAAAACTCTTGCAGAATACCTTTTCTGGTTTGTCACCTGCCTGAACACTCCATTTCGTGACAATATACATATTTTCGATTCCAATTCATCAATTTTTTTGAAAAACACGATTTATAATGCTACGGTTCAAGGTTAGTCTCAAGTAGTAATTCGGTTTTCATATTGCTTATTTTGTTATGGAAGCTTGTGTTAAATTATGTTATATAAGGCTAAAAATTGATTGTTGCATCTTGTTCTGTAATAGACATCTGTCACTTCAGCTCTTTACGAATAGAGAGTGAGAGATCAGTACGTATGAGCGACGCAGGTTAATTGAGTTGCAACGTGAACAATCAGGTAGAGTCGCCTCGCACACACCACAGAGTCTGAATCGAACCGCATTTTCTGATTCGAGTTCGTTTCAGTTCAACTTCGATATTTCCTACTCATAACCAAAAACTAGAGTTGTACTTCATTTGTAGATAACGAATACATCGTAATATCACTCGACTAATGTCCATACAGTAACATATTCCAGTAAAACAAACAGTTCACCATGCATCTGAGATTCTTTTTAATCTAGTTTCACCTTGTATTTGTATAAAAATAACATCGACAAGGTGAATAATAGAAAACACAATGAGAACTATTATTTTAGCAAACATTTTTAATTTTGGAACACGATATATTGCTTTAGAAAGAAACATTTTCGCTAGAAATCCATATTTATTTCCATGCACAGTTAAAAATCCTGATAAAATATATAGTTGTGTTTGAACTGACAAATGAGAATCCGAAGGTTTAGCCAATATCGTTGGAAAAAAACAGGATCTTCTAGATTTTGAGAACATTAATATTAAACAATCTCAAAATAGGAGTGAGAAATAAATGATAATGAATAAACTGTTCAAAGATAGTAGTCTTTCATTAATTAGACGAATGTCCGCCTATCTGCTGTCATACAGGAGTATAAGAAAAATAGAAAGTGAAATAAATTAAAGAAAGGCGTCGCATACAAATGATCAATCGTGATGAATACAATGACTATGATTGTTATGAAGAGAAAACACAACGATACATTAAGGTTTCATTAAGAATACAGAACGATCGGTCACAGATGGTTTGATCATTGTTAGAAAATAGATGTTAATTCAATGATTCATTTTTCTTGTATTTGCATTCATTCAATTATATTTGGAAGAATGGTTCGAGTTCGGTTGATTTTCGGGCTCTGACACAAACAGAATACCTATTTACAAATTTTTTTTACGATTTTGTGTAAAATATGAATATCTGAGAGTACGAAATGTAATTGATCTGCTTTCATCACGAGAGGACATTCTCATTTCGGTCGCGTCCTGTAAGAAACTTCTTCCATGTATCGATCATACTGAGACAATGGATTAAAGAGCATAGTAATATGTATATCAGGATCTGTAGCATAGAACAAAGACCAAGCTCATTATTTGCTGCGATATTTCTTAAGCGTCATATTACATACGAAGATATCTTGCTATTCGAGTTGAATTAGAAATTACTACACAACATTTTCTATTATTAGCAATGAAAAATCTGTCAAAAGTCACCAACACTCGTGGCATGACTGCCAATGATGAAATACGTCTAGCACTTCATTGGGGCATTCCAGATACTACAGGAAATCAATTAGTTATTAATACAATGGATTTGAACGACTCAAAAAAAGTGCATTATTCATGCTTTCATTTTGATATGCTTAACAAGCTTTTTTCGCTCTAGATTAAACATTACAAGTCGTTACTACTCGACGCGCTAAGTAGAAATCAGCAAGTATTTGTCCATAATTTTGTTCAGTTGGATATCGATCTTTCCATCTTGTTTGCTCCTAATACCGCTTCATTTTATGAAACGAATTGGTCCGCCAAAAACACTTATTTAAAAGAGTTATATTCGGCAAAAAAGCGCAAAAATGTGAGTAAAGTTTTTTGATTTGAAAACTTTACATGAAAATTTGTATTTTCTACAGACGGATCAACTCTATCTGTTAGATAGGATCAATCAAACAATCGATTTCCAAAGGGAAGATGATTTGAATACTATTCTCAAAAAGGTCGTGGGTGATTTCATGAAGCCGCTTTATCAGCTTCCATCTGAAGTGGACTTAGAACAGAAAAAAACTGAGTCTCATAAAAATGTTGAAGAAGTTTATCGTGACATATTTCTCTGGTGTGTACTAACTTACCGACTTGCGATGGCAAAAATTATTCTTGGTCAGATGAAGACTCGTATATGTTCAGCGCTTGTCGCTTCCAAAATCTTAAAATCATTAACACGTTATGCACCGGATCATGATTCAAAAGATCAATTATGCTCAGAAGCGGACATTTTCGAATCATATGCCATCGAGTTCGTCCGTTGCTCTTATTCGTACAATAAACAAAAAGCGTGTGAATTGATTATGAGACGAGTAGATGTCTATAAAGGTGTTACATGCCTTCAAATGGCTATGGCTGCAGATACAAAGAAATTCTTATATGAAGATGCATGTCAAGCTCTGCTAACTAATATATGGTTTGATAAGGTCGATCCAGTTCGAGAACGAGCTCGTCTTTCTATCAATATACTCACACTGGGAATCTCGCAGCTGTTAATCTCCACCTATGAGAAATGCTGTAAAAACACTCGCAAAACGAAACAGGAAACGAATATAGAGGTGAAGCTAAATTTTCTAAAACTATTTAATCATTTTATTATTTGATAGGGACCCGCATTGAAACGTCCAGAACGACGGTAAAGTACTTAGTAATCAATTATAATATAATCAAAGAATAATTTAGATTGGAGAAATATGGTATTGATTACTCGGACGACTATGGCAAGGACGAATCAATATTCCGACATTTTATTCACTTTCACAACACACCTGTTGTCAAATATTCCTATACCTGCGTAAGTCCATCTAATGTAATTGCATCTTTTTATACTGTATTAGTCTTTGTATATATTTAGTTTGGCTATATCCTTTTCCTGCTTTTCTTCAGTTATTATATGCTCTATGCATTTGATCCACGATCAGATTCCACTCCAGACATTCATTGGACTGAGATATTGACTATAATCACTGTGACTACTATGCTTTTTGAAGAATTTCGACAGGTCAGCACATTACATTTCACTCTGAGTGTATATGTCATCAAACTCTTTTATTTATTAGTTCTACTTTCAAAACGACAACTCTCTGAAGAGCAAGTTTTTAACCTATTTTGATTTGGATAACCAAGTATCGAATCTATGTCTGATTTTACCAGCGTATGTTCTCTTCTATGTCGGCCTTGTACTACGTTTTGTGTTGACAGACGCTGTTGATTTTTCAGCTGCGAGGTATATTATATAATTTTGAAACATTTAATGAATGTGTGTATGTATTTATAGAATAGTGATGGCTTACGATCTGGAATTGTGGTATATTCGTGCGGTTCTCTTTGTCGGTATTTCTCCAGATTTAGGTCCGAAACTAGTGATGATTAGAAAGATGGTGAACAGATTGTATTAATGTTATATATATATTAAGTTTTTATTGTTGTAGACAACCGATCTCTTGTTATTTATATTCATTATTGTTGTTGTTATTTTTGGCTATGGAGTAACATCACGATCCATGACAGCCTATCGCACTTTTGATTTTGATGGACGACAATTTTTTCACAACGTAGTCTATCCAGTTTATTACTTTGTCTTAGGTAGTTTCGATAATGAACTTTCACAATTAGATGGTAAGATAAATACAAAGAAAAAACTATCATAGCAATTATTCATCTATGTATGTACATATGTCTTTCTTAGCCACACCGGATGCTAGCACCAGTATAGCCACTCATATCATGTTTGCATTTCATATGCTCTTTGTTAATATACTACTACTTAACTTGCTTATTGCCTTATTCAGGTATATAAAAATTAGACACGTTGCTTAGACAATAATGAATATAAATAATTTTACAGTAACACAATAAACGATGTTCAAACACACGCAAATCACGTTTGGGCTTATGATCGTTGTGCCCTTATCCGTGATTATTATAATCGACCAGCACTATTTCCTCCATTGACATTTCTTGTTTCAATATACCAGTTTTGTGACTGGTGGTGGCCACGGTGCAGAACACAGGAACAAAAATTGTCATGTTTCAGTTAGTAGCATGCTACTCTCTTGAGTATCATAGCATTAAAACAGTTATGCAATAAAGATTGTATATAATTATTTGATCATATTATTTTTAGAAATGATCCCAAAGGATCCTGATCTTGATAACGAATGGTCAGTATTCGAACGATTCTCAACGAATGATTACATTCGACAGTTGCTCGATGCACAAGCAAGTGCAGCTGCAAATACAATGGACAAAGAAAACGCGTAAGTAATTAGATATACTGCTCATATATTTAATAATTCTTTGGTTTGTATTATCCATATAACTGTATAAATAAGTATAAAATCTTCAAGAAGATGAGTTCGAAATACTATTATTTAGAGATATCAAATAAGACAATACAGTTGTCTTTATTTGAATGAATCATTTTGATTGTGAGGTTCTCATTTTGGAAATGTAGTATATAATTTCAACTTCCGATATATTCGTAGATTAAAGAGCAAATTTTAAGGCAAAACAAGTTTCACTAATATTGAGAATCTCACTGAAAAAAGCCTACCACAGTATAATAATAATATATTTTGATGACGATTATCCGCAAATGATTTTGTTGATATATATCAATAAGGATGTATAGATAATAATAACAGGATGATGAACAATGGTAATAATAACAATGATGACAACCACAAATACCTGAATAAACTCTCACATGAAAAGATAGACAAAAAACAACAGACTAATTGATAGAGAAATCATATATATATATATTACGAAAAACACAACGGGTAGAAAACAGAACTACGCAATAGTTAGTAGAAAAAATTGAAATGACGCAATAAAGAAAGGGCATCGTGTTCTCATGATGATCCATAATAAAGTACATATACAACAGGAAAGAAAGAAAAGATATGTATGCGTACTAGAGCTCGAATCGACCTGCATTTTTCTAAGTTAAGTTCGGTTCGGTTCGACTGAATGGTTAGAGAAACGGTGTAGGTTCGTTTTTGGGCTATGATGCGTACGACTAGTAGGATAGTGCATGCGGCAGAAAAAAAAACAAAGAAGAAAACAAAGATATATATATATATATATGTAGTAAATACCAGTTTACATCATAAAGTAACAACAGTTGACGCTAATATTGATAAATGACAACTAAAGGAATATATCAGATAAACTTGAAATCAAAAAATTAAATGTATATAAAAAAATACTGGAAATATTTCCGTCCGAAAACTGATTTTTCTATTTGTAGTTGTCTTTCTAACTAACTATTAAAAATTTTCACTTTTGGAAGATGTAATCCAGTGAGACAATAACGGAGATTTCGATCATATGGTCTTTTGGATATTTGAAAAACGTTCTTAAGCGTCAAGTATGTCTATGTATACTCTCGTAGATGAATAGAACACAAGAGTTATTGAATAATCGAAGGAGACCGCTATCATAATGCAACATCTGTCATTTGTTTCATTGATATTTATAGATCTGATCAATTAACGACTACGACTGATAGTTCGAAGTGGCTTAGATCCGATATGAATCAATTGAGAGACGAATTCACAACTTCACGGATCGATACTACTATTCAATTATCATCGATGGATTCTACTGTTTCTTTTCTAGATAATCGAGTCGAACAAATCGACAATAGTGTCAAAAATTTGACGATACAAATGGTGAAAGTAAGTGTAAACATGTTCTTCTCTTACTACATCACTTTTTATTTCTATTCAGTTTCAAGATTCACTCAATTGGATCATGACAGCCATGGCACGTGTCAAAATGGATAAAGATCCTCCATTATTCCAACAAGCTCTGCGTAAGCTTATTATGCACTTATGGCCTAAAAGAAACTAACTTATCGAAGAGATCTAATCGAATAATGGAGTGAATAAATATACAGTAAATTTAGAAGTTTTACGTCTAAAACTCCACCAGATTGGGGAGAGACAAACTATTCTTCAAAAGTTATAGTTAATGTATTCAGTTAAGCCAATTCACTAAATTAATTATTTTCTCACTTTTTTGAGAAGGAAAGGAGAAATGAAATGATAGCGATAAAAACAATATATTCCGGTATTTTTTATTCGTCATGTCCGGCTAATGGTCAACTACAGCGTTTCAAGTAAAACTTAATTATTTTCGAAAGCTAACTATGCCATTCTGTAGAAGAACTTGCTGTGTCACAAAATGTGATTTATTTCGTTTTTTCGCGGAGTAGTAAGGAAAGCTATATAAGAAAAAAAAGATGATTGCACTTCTTTTAATTTATCGTGATTTTCGTTTCATCGAGAAAAATGAGTTAAGAACACAGAAGCGTAATTAAAAACTGAAGGTAATTGATAGAAGAAAATGGTCGACACCTGAAAACTTCCAACAGATCTGAGGTGGGCGCGTTACCAAATAGGATTTTTAGTTTATTTCACCCCATAATCACAAAAGTATTCTATTAGATACTAAGGCACTTTCGCTAACTCTTGATGGATCATTAGACAGCAGGCTTATTTTATTTTTTATTCATTTCGTTTTGCTGACAGAAAAAAGGTAACACACGCACACATTCTGATACCGGGTGAAAGAATGATTGCAACATGGAGTGTCTTACGAATATTTCAACACAGAAAAATCTTATAACGTTGAATTTTTTTAAAAAGATGCGCTGTAAAGTTCTCTACAAGAATAGTAATAAAAACTCCTATTGAGTTTCTATAATGGTTTCTCACAAGATTAAAACTAAATTATTGTGAATGTCCCATGATACAAAATATTTGAAAGACTTTTTTAATTTTGTTATAGCAAGTTGTTCACATAGCTTTAGTAGAGCTTTCGACGGCGCGTCTTTTTAAAAAAAGTCAAGACATTATTATTTTTCGATATCAGCATATTCTCAATATATAAAGTCTTTCAAATATTTTTGTTATACTAAATACCGTAGGACATAACATCGTCATGTGCCTTATTCATTATGATCGTCGAGGATACCATTTGAGGAAATTAATAGGGAGCTCTTCTTACAATTTTTGTACAGCTTTCCACAGCGTATCTTTTAAAAAGAAAATCCAGCCTCTAGCATTTTCTGAAGCCGAGGTTTATACGAGATAAAAAATGTGGTAAACATTTTCGAACACTTGGAAGCAATATCACGTAGATTTTTAATTTTAACGAACTAGAGAGTCATCAGAGCAAGTCAATTGGTACTTGTCCATAGAACTTTCGACGGTGCATCTATTGAAAAAATAGTCAAGATGTCATCATTTGCTTAAGTCAATATATTTACAAAATGAAAAAGTCTTCGAAATGTTTTACGCCGTGGGACATTTCACCATTTCATAGTATTTCAGTTTTAGCTTGATAGGAAAAGTATTATAGGAACTCGGTAAGAGTTTTTATTACTATTCTTGCAGAGAATTTTACGAAGCGTTTTTGAAAAAAACTCGACGTTATAGGATTTATCTACGCTGAGATACTCGTAAAACACTCCATGTTGTAATCATTCTGGTTCACCTGATAATTATAATATCTGGAGGGTAAGGGTGAGGGTCTTTCATTGACTGTCATATTCACCCACTTCAAGATTATCAAGGCACTTGAGGCGAAACCTATAAACATAGAACAACTCTCTAACATGCGTCGATGCACTAACGAGGGAATATACTGAGGTGTTCAAGCCCTTAAAGCCCCATATCTTGACCGTAAGTAGACCTCGATGAGGTATGAAAAACCTAAAGATAATTCATCCCGTCGTGCCTTTCTTTCGGAATTATGACCGTTTTACTGAATTCTCGATATGTCACAAGCTGTTTCAGAAGAATTCGAATGATATATATTCGACCTGAAATTATGCTTATAAATAGATCTCATCGTACTTACAATCTTTTACAAGTTTCAGTTTGAACTGATGCTTACGTCTGGAGATCATCCAATTGCGAAAATCTCGTGCTTTATCAATGAAGCGAAAAACGCTGATTTGTCTTGGAAATTCATTCCGTTGTGAAGATACAACCAATGCAGGCTTAGACTCGTAGAAGATTGTAAGTACGATGAGATCTATCTACGGGCAAAATTTCAGATCGAATATGTGTCTTTCGAATTCTTCTGAAACAGATTGTGACATATCGACAATTCAGTAAAACGGTCATAATTCCGAAAGAAAGGCACAACGGGACGAATTATGTTTAAATTTTTCATACCTCGCTGAAGTCTACTTATGGTCAAAAGATGGGACCTTAAGGGCTTGAACGCCTCGGTATGTTCCCTTATAAGTTTCAAAGCACTACACTTAATCGTCTGAGATAAATGATGAATCAAAGGGTCTGGAAGCGTGAATGCGTTACCTGCGGACGAGCCCTATGTTCTTTTCAATATAATATTATTTTTTTATATATTCATTAGGATCATCTGTGTCTTATCAAGGGCGATCAGAAAGATCTGAAAGATCTGAAAGTGTTTCTCAAAACCAACAAACGAGTACATTGGTTGTGCCTTTTTCACATCCACAGGGTAATCGAAAGCCAACTACAACAACCGATGAATTGCAGGAATTTAACGATGGGTACGACAGCTGAACTTGTTATGCGAATTATTCCATATTAATTTGTGAACTTTTAATTGTTTGTTTTTGAACTCATAGCAAACATGAATTGAATATTGACTGTGAGCACTCATCTGTGCTTTATCCTAATTGGAATGGATCCCGAATGGCTAATATTACCATAATAATATCTTTTTTATCTTTCATAATATGGTCTTCCAACAAAACTTCATACATCTAATCTCATATCGACTATGAGCTTATTTCGTTGCCTTTCCTTATAGTAGCAAAAATTTTAAAAATTTAAATTTAAAGAGATTTTGCTCCGCGATGATCTCGCGATGAAAATCAGTATTGTCAATTTCTTGAGCTAGAATTAGCATTATCTTTGATTCGATTTTGAAAGATATTGATCTGTCAGTCATCGTCTTAATTCATTATCAGACTTTCTACTGGGTAAATTGCAGAATGATGTTAAAGCGCCAATTGACATCAAGCTAATCGCATATCTTCAATTGAGTCTTTAATAAACCTTGCAAATATTTCCTAATTGATTTCAAAGGTTCCCAAGATTTGAGTTAATATCTATGACAAATTGTAACAGCGACTGTCGATGCCTTTTACCATACATGGTAGTCAAACAGACCTGACTAGATTTCAATAATCATTTTTTCTACAGGGAAACAAGTGATTGTAAATTTGTCTGTATGAAGAAAATGTGCAGTAAACACATTCTACAAAACGACCATTGGTTGACCGCGCTAGCTCACCTATTAAGAAAGTTATAGGGTCAGAAACATGCTTCACAAACAAGAAAACTAACCGTATAAATCGGCCTACATGGCGATGTTTTCAGTAAAAGTTCCGTAACTTCATCAAAACAAAACAATTTCCAGTCGAGTTTTTTTATCAGAAATGATTGCTCTTGGCTACCTAGCTGCAACATCAAAACTTCGATCACATTCATCGTTTTTTGCTAGGTACACTATCAGAAATGTGGTTGTCGATTTCTGAAATTTTTCTTCAAAGCACATCGAATTTTCTAAGAAAGGGATGGCTATGGGTGTAGGTGAGGATGTGAGTGAGGGGTAGTGTACGTGTCTTAATAAGATTAGCGTAATACCCACATCCTAGCCTAAGTCACTAGAATATTTGAAATATACAGCTAGTTTTATTTAACAAGCGCGTTGGTTTTATTGGTTTTGTTTTTAATAAAATACTGCATACACTATTTTATATAAATATCTATATAAGGTGAGTTAAATGCCATCTGGATTTTAAATAGCAAAAACGAATATCATAAGTTTTATCTTTGATTTCAATAAAAAATGAAAATCTGTATATCATCTTAAGAGTATCGATGATTGAATATTGATATACAATGCCAGTAAATCGAACTTTAA
>CAJNOI010000070.1:431239-450461 GCA_905250115.1 Adineta steineri | reverse complement strand
ATATAATTGTAAGCATAATATTCAAGCATGTGAGCTAGAATATTTTTTAGTATTACGATTGGTTTGTATATATTTCCTTGTCTTTGTTTGTCGAAAGAAAACAGAGCGTACAAAACTATATATATATCTGTTAATATCGGAAAAGTATAAACGAGCTCTTTTAATATATTAATTCTAAGATTGTGAATAGAAAATTAAAGAAAAATATTTATTTAATCAGTTTTCCATCTGAGTTACTATAAAAACTATGGCATTTTGAAATATGTCATCAAATTGATTGTTGATATATTTATTATGTAATGATTTGATACATTATTGTTTTATTGTCTTTGATAACTTAATTACATCTTAAAATTGAAATGCATATTCAACAAACTATGTTCGATCAATACTTCAAACTTCATGTACCTATTATTTTGTTGTACAGACTAGCCTAGAATAACAAACTCTAAATAATCAAATAAATTCGATTTTATAATTCAAAATTTCATATTCATAGTATTCTGATTATTAAGTATAAAGAATTTGATTATCAACTGATGCTCGATAATATAAACATATTTTTATGAATATCATGTTCAATCTTTCTCTGAATATTTACCTCATTGTATATTACGTTTCGCAGTATTTCGTAAAAAATTAGAACAGATTGCTTTTTGAATTGATTAGTTTATGTATTAGAGAAACAAAAACTTATCAATCTAATAATTTCTAATAACTCTTATCAAATATCTTGTGCATGTTCAAATCCACAAGATTGTATGAAATTTATTTTTCCTTCAAGTATATTATAAACAGCAAAACACTTTTGTACGAAAAGTTCATTATTTATAGGAAAAATAATAGAAAAAACAACCTATTTCATTCTATGCAACATCAATTAATTGTTGAGATTAATTATTCTTTATTTTATAAATTGATAATATTTTTTAGAATAGTTCTATAAATACAATTGCAAAAATGAATCAGAAAAATGAGTACAATTTTCTATTAATCTCTTTTGAAAGAAATCATAAGATACGTATATACAGTTATGATTCGTTTTATTGTTACATACTATTCGTAAATTTCAAAATCTTTTAGCATTTATTTTTGTGTCTAAAACTAACAATTTATTTTATAACTTTTTGCATACAAATATTATTTAAAAAGAAACGAAGACTGCTGCTTGTTCCATATGAATATAGATGCATTACAGGTCAAAAAAACATTTTAATATTCTTTTCTTTCCTGTTTTTTACTGCTCACGTTGTATATCCATCTACAATAAGAAAATAGGTAAAAAATATTCTTATCTCATTTGCGCATTATATGTGTGTAAAGGAAGCCTGACTCATGTAGAAAAAGAATGGTTAATAATTAAATATTTTCATTTTTTTTTGATAGCGAGCGTTGCTATGTGTTTATGTTTTCTTTTATCGCTTATATAACATCCAAGAGATTTATCGGATGGTTTACAGTGAAACAAGTATAAATGCATAAAATATTCCGGTATGATTTATCATTCTTGAATTAGAATAGATTGTTTAAGGTTTGAGAAAAATGATGTGAAGGATATGAATGAATAATTTTGATTGTTTACTAAGTTGTAAATATGAGTTCACCTTATTTTTGCTATTCTTTTAATAGATCAACAGTCTTTCAACTATAACAAATGATTTTCTCAATAGATGTTTATATTGAATAGAAGAACAGTTATTAAATATTCAGTTTAAATATGTTTCATAAGTAAAAAAACAAGTGTTATCAGTTGTTGTCTTTTTTTTAAAGAAGATTTCTACTGTTATAATATTTTATAAAAGAAAAAAGAACGACATCTTTTCTACGAAAGACCCTATAACAAGAATGCGTTATAAAAAAAAGATTCTAAAAGTTAAATTTTGTTAGTCATTGAAGATAATATAATTGATGAAAAGTTTTCTTTATCAGACATGAACTTTTCATAAGAATATCTCTTTTAAAATATTGATCACTTTTGGTTAATGATGAAGAAATAGTCTTTCCATTAATACGTCATTGCTTTTGAAATCTAATAAGTTTTAGTGAGAACAAAGATCAAGTTTTGTAAACGTTTTCTTTTATTCTTCTTATTTAACCATCCAAATATGGATTCTTTATTATATATGGTGATTGTTAACTTAATAGGAATATAGATTACATAACTAAAGGTTTCCATCAAATCGAACAATTGTTTCGTAATAATTAAAATATCTGTAGGTGCCAGTATATTTTTTTGTCTTCTTTGAAACAATAGCCTGCTGTAAAATAATTATGAATTTATTCTATTTGTGAAACAGGTGCTGTTTTAATCTGCGTTATAATAAAAATACAATTTTTTCGTTCTTTGTTGACAACAGAGAAAGAAAAAAAAACGGTATACATGTATACGTATATATTTAGTAGGAGTGCATAGAAACAGAAAGTAATAATCCTTCTACAGAATAAGTAAGTAATTGTATCAATTTAATACGAAATAACTTTATATATTAATGAGTAATGAAACAGTTTTCTTATTATTGCACTATACAAGTATGAGAATCTATATAGTATATAATTTTATTCCGAATAGAAATAGAAAGAAATAGTCCATACAGTTTATGCTCTTCATAAAAGTGTCACATGGCAACAATCAAGGCTATAGTTAAAAGGATAGATACACAAGAATAATTTTACCTTGATCAAATAAGACATATCGAATAATGGAGTAGTAAATCATAAAATTGTCAATTTATTAAAATATCAAAGTAATAAAAAATATTGTATAGTTCAGGGTAGAGAATCGAATATATTTATTATAGAAAATGAATGTAGACGATCTGAAAATACTTGAATAAGATATCTATTCCGTTTTTACCTTCTAGTTAGCAATACGATGACATCATCTCAAGAATTACTATTTTTCTTATCATATTTCACTTCCGTTATTATATAAATTGGAAATGCTAGAAAACTTTTTTTTTTTTCAACCATTTTAAACGTAGTATTTTTTTTTTACCTTTAAACTACTGCATTATCTTCTCGCATTTCTATTTCTTCATATTTTTATGTAGGAAGTTTTTACAAGCATCTTTTTGATTTTTGAAATTAGTTGAGCAAATCGAATGCAATATTCATAAACATATTAAATAAAATATCTTAGAAATACAAATTCAATCGTTATACATATAAGAAATATACAGATAAATTATTTCTAGCTACTATCCCCTCGCAGTAAATATATAAAAATAAATAATGAGTTTATTTATCATAGTATGAGGTTTGTATATCAAAAAGATCATTATAGAAATTGAAATTACAATATTGTTATCGTTCATGAACAAAAATGCTAGTTTTTTCTGAGACCGAAGTATAATATGTAATAGTTGATTTTCTTTTTAGACATTATCAAGGTTGTTAACTAAACAGATTAAAAACATTGTTATCTGTTTCTATGAAATAACAGCACAATTAAATTATAAATTCGATATTGTGTGATAAATGTCACTATCTACTATTATTTTTGATATATTTTTCCTGTCAGTTGCTATTGAAGGACGATCATTATTGTTAAGTCATTTAAATCCATCTGATGTTAAACATTTTGAATCAAAACTTGACAGTAAAATTGGTTATTGGTCTCCTAGTACAAGTTCAATTGATTGGTGCGAACGTAATTATGCTGTAACATATTATATTGCTGAATTTTGGAATTGTATCTCAAGTTTACTTATGTGTTTATTATCGATAATATTAATAATTCGAGGTTTGTATAATAAAATTGAACATCGTTTTTTATTACTTAGTTTATCCTTTGGATTAGTTGGATTTGGTTCAGCTTATTTTCATGGTACATTAACACATTTTGGTCAAATGGCAGATGAATTACCAATGGTTTATTCAATGATTGTTTGGTGGTTTATTTTATTTCGTATGAATAAAGTAAAATTAGTCAGTAGAATATCTCCAACTGATATATTAATTTTATGTGGAATATTTTATGGTTTTTTATGGACTTATGTACATAGTTTACAAACATTTGTATTAGTATTTCAAGTTCATTTTACTTTGATGGTTTTAGGAGGAATTATTAAATTAATTTATTTATATCGACAAACACAACATTATACATATAAAATAATGTATTTAGTTATAGTATATGTTGGTTTATTAGTTCCAGCTTGTATATGTTGGATTATTGATCAACAATTATGTGAACGAATGAATAGTATAGATGGATTTAATCCACAATTACATGCATGGTGGCATATTTTTTGTGGTTTTGACAGTTATATTGGAGTTGTATGTAGTGAAGCCATGCGACATTTATCAATGAAATATAACGAATTTCAAATAAATGGGGAATCGTCGAAGAAAATATTTAAACCATTAGAACATTTGCATATTGGATTTTGGTTTGGATTACCTTATGTAGATTATTCAAAAGATAAATCAATTAACCAAATAAAAACTCATTAATTTATTAGTAAAATATTATATAATGTTTTTTTAATGAATTTTCAATTCTAAATATGAAAGAATAAAAATACGTATATCGAACCACTTGCTTTATCATATATGCATAGGTTCTCAATTGTCTCAAATAGGAACTGATAATCGTAATATAATGTTCTGTTATAATTCGCTGAAATTTGACATATTAGTAAGGGAGAGTATAGGAATAGAGTGAACACACAAAAAAGATCTTTTTAGAATACATATGATTCGGATTTAATGATAATCATAAGCAACTAGAATGAAGCTCATCAATTGATATCTTAAGAATCAATCTATAGGTATCAGAGCGATTAGAACTGAGAAGACTCTCATCTATTTTGAATTAGATGACTGATATTAGTGTATGTTTTTGATAGCTAGTCACTATACTAATATGTCAGACAATTCAACCAATCGATATATAATTAGAAAATAATGGAAAAAGTTTAGCTGCCTTTAGTAATTGTTATCATTTCAAAATTATTGATTCAACATATTAAAAAGATTAAATATTTTATACATATTTCGTAAAACAAAAATGTAATCAAATTATATGTCAATATTATCTATGTAGAACAGTTCCAGTCATGAGTGGATGTACTCGTATGGCTACATCATTGCGTCGTCTTATACGTTGAAACCATATATTTAATTCTTTACGTATTCCGGGTAGTGAACGAACTATAACAAATGGTAAGAATTGATTAATAAAATTGCAAATATAATATAAATAATTAACTTCGACATCAATTCCAAATGTCGGTGACCATAAAGCCTCGATAACACCTAAGACAATTTCTGGAGACATAAAAACTAAATAAAGAATTGAAATAAAACCCAACTGAATAATCATACGAATCTTATGTCTCGATTGAATAGGTTGTTGATGTCGGATTCTTTGTCGGGTAAAACGATAGAAAAGTAGAAGATTTGCAAATAATATAATGAATAACCATAAAGCATAATTAAATAACCAGTCGAAAGTACCCCAAAATGGAACGGAACCATAACATCCACCACCGCAAAACATATATGTATAGTCCCAAACATTCGTACACATGCTTGGAAAAATGATGACAGAAAGATAGAATAATGGTGCATATAATAAACATAGGATCATGGGAATATAATGGAATAAAATTAAACATGATCTCTTTTTCATCATTAAACCATGAAAAACAAATAAATGTCTTTCAATACTACACCAACTTATCAAATGTAAACTAATAGCAAGCAATGAATAATCCACCCAACCCCATATTACACAAAATGTATTTGTTTGTCGAAAAGTAGTACCCCAACGAAGAAGATATAGAGACATTGGTAAATCCGTAGTTTTCTGTATGAAACTAACTATGAGTAAACATAAAACAGTATGATTTTGTGGTGCATTAATAATCTCTCGACGCCAATAACGAATAACATATGCGAAGGCTAGAACATCACAAAGTATTGATGGTACAATTGTAGTCTGAAGGACAGCATATTTGATCAGGCGAATATGCTCAGAAGAATCTCCCATCGTTTATGAATCTCTTGCGTACGTAGACAATCTAGAAACATTAACTGCTTATTATTTTACCAATGATATTTATCAAATATTAATACTATATGAAAATCATTCGCCAGTGTCATTATATATATAAAAATAGCTCCTGGTCGCTATATTTCGAAGTTTAAATTATGGTATGCTTATTCTAATAATAATAGGTTAATTTTTCACATATGCCCTATTGACGAGGAAACAGTAAGTCGATGAACCAACAACGGTATATACTATTATTTTAGATTGTACATATTGAAACAAATTATCTACGGTCGTATAACGATCAATCATACTGACTATTTTTATAAATAAAGAATAACGATTTGTTAGGACTTTGTAATCAATAATTATAGAGAATCACCATTTATAGTTACGCTAATTGTGCAATACCGTAAGCAATCTATTCTTTTGAAATACTTCTATACTTCCTAGCGTTATTTTATGTTTTATTTTCTAACTCTTTATTTTGTATTAAAGAACTACTATTACAATAATTTTAATTTTCATACGGTTAAAAACTGCATGTGTAGTTCTCATAACTGCATGAAAACAAAAGCAGTACACCATCTATACTCATTTTCAAACACTTACTTACAGATGTGGATAACAGAGCAAAGGGAAATTATTAAAAGTACATTTACTTCATTTTTTGCAATCATTTAATTACAGAAAAACTAAAAAGAATTTCTATCAAAAAGGATGTGATAAAAACAAAATAAGCTGACAATTTATTTTATCAGTAATTATATGGGATGTCATTTTCTAAATTAAAAATATATTTAGTAGATAAATGAGAATTATATTTTTATAGATAACATCTTTTCATAATATTTGCTGCATTTCATTAGATAGAATAGTGACGAGAGAAAAATGTTGAAACGTTATTGATAATTGAAAAAAGAGTGATGTGTTTATTAGTCTTTATGATTCTTTAAAAGCTACTTTTCTTTAGAAGAGATTTATATGAAATTTAATTACTCCCTAGAAAACTGTTTGATGTGTTGTAAAAAGAAATGTTCTTCAAGTTCGAACGTACAGAACAATGTATTTTTTCACAGATATGTTTAAGTTCGCATATATATATCATTGGCAAGACTTCAAGAATTATTTTAGGTCTTGGAAATTGAACTGCTAATAGCAATTGAATTCATTGATCTTTTAACTGAAATATAACTCGCCTTCATATTATGATAGATTACTACAGTAAATACTGTTATTTACTTGATAATATCTTCAGGTACTTATCAATTGTGTAGAACAATATAGTCAACATTTAAGAGTCCTTAGCTCCGAATGTACTACATTAATTAACTCTTTTTGTTGAGTTCTAGAAAGACTATCTTTTATCACAAGTGGTATATATACATATATATAATATCGTTTCTTAACACTATCAGAAAGAATCATATTTTATTAGCAATCAATCATCAGTTTCTTTTTTTTAGTTCAACATCCCAATGCATGTTTTGCTTTTACCCAATACTTTTCTCGATCAACTTGTCCCCTCGAACCTCCATTAATTCGTTTAGTAATCATTCGAAATGATTCGAGTGTATTTTTATCGACTAATGCATTCAATTTGTGCTTTTTCCTAAACCATACACTCGTTCGAAATCCAACTTCACGTGTTTTCACTTTTTCAGGATGATTGATGAAATCTAACTGTAATGCTTTTCCAGCTTCTTTATAATTGGCTCGACCCGTTAATTGAATTGGACCACGACCTTTAAATTTTTTTCCATCTCCTTCCTGACTATTACCTAAATCTTTTCAATCTTCATAGTTTTTATGTAGTTCTCATTCTTCCATGTAACGCAATTCACCACTTTCATGAGCTATTTGTGAAGAAAAAAGCTGATTTTCGAGCACAAGTATTAATTAATCCTTCTTCCATTGCTCTATCGATATTATTTAAATATTCCAAATGTTTAGATCGAGGCATAATAGCTTTTAATTGAGAAGCAGTAATACCTAAACAATTTCAGTAATATTCTATTTGATTTTCTCATAAAATTAATATTTATTTATTTTTTCTATTTTTCTTTTAATGACACAAACAAAATTCTTCTTACTTGCATCACAATTTGATGATGCCAAGATCACTGTTGTGTAGAAGAAAAACACGACATACGTTATAGATAACATGGATATAGTTGAAAGTAAAATATAATATAAAAATAAAAGAATAATAATTCTTATCAATAAATGTCAAAAAGATTTTATTACTATGTAATGCTACTGTTTTTTTAAATCAATATATGACTGTATTAAATTTCTCAATAGAGAAAAGAGAAGTGAAGAACAAAAAAAAGGTGCAAGAATGCTATTTTTTCGATTGTATATTATCATTTAAGAATAGTACAAATAGTTGTATATATGTGAAATAATAGCCATCACTCTCTCTGCAAAGATTATTCAGAAGATTCTAGTAGAAGAGATGCGAATATAAAGAAAAAAAATAAAAACTCTTTATCTATACCAATAGGAATAGTGTTATTACTAAAACTGATTGACATTTCTGGACGCAAGAAACAACCTGTTCATCCATTATGTCAACATCATTCGAACTAAGATACTTTCCCTATGAGTATGATCATAAAAAGTGACCAATTTCATACTGTATTTTATCAATCTTTATCTCATGATTTTTCCTTCTCCTTTTAAACAAACCGATGGTTTTTCAAAAAAATAAATTCATTATTTTGAATCAACGTTTCACAAGTATATCGTGAAGTAAAATACAAATAATTTATAAGTTTCAATACAAGAAAAGATGGATGATCTTAAAATTTCTTTTTACTTTTATTACTGTCGCGATTAAGATAACAAATGAAGAATTTCTACCGTTTAGTTTGTTTGACCTAATAAATAAACATGTAATCCAACTTAAGTTATCATTACAACAAATTTAACTAAATAGATTTTTGTATTTGTAAAAGTTATCTAATATAATTTCTGTATTTCAACACTTCTGATCTTTTAATAATTCGCTGCTATTGATATAATGATTGAATTATGGTAACTCAACATGTCACACAATCGCTATAATAAATGTATCAGTTTCTAGAATGTATGAATGAATTTGTTGATCTTTTAAGTAAATACAATATTCTCATTTATCACAGTCATTTTTCAACATACTTTTTGTTGATATTTTAAAACTTTTTACGACAGATAACAGAAGAACGAATTAGAACAACAGAAATGATACACGAACAACAAATGTATTTAATTGTCAAGTTGTGTTTGTAGTTCAGTATGAGCACGAATTCTTTGAATATTTGGAAATACTTGATTCATATGTATACCACGAAATACCTCTTTGAGAGAGACGACCAACTGATTTCGAAATCTTTTTGATAAACAATAACAATAGAATGAACTCTAAAAAAAGAGAAGAATAAATATTTATTTTAAAAGTAAGAAAAAGACAATTTACTGCAAATGGGCCATAAGAATAAGTACCAATAAATGAAAGAATTGGCTGTTCCACTGCTCGTCTATAGCTATCTTTAACTACATCTGCTGTAATTAGTGAGTAAATTAACGAAGCTGCATATGGGCTATTAAAAACTAATACAGCAACTATTTGAAATAATGCCATGCTGATTGTTTGTCTTGTAAGAGAAGAAAGTGTTCTCGTTACAGCGATAGTTTTCATATGTCGAACAGTGAGAAAACCAAAAATAGAGATCACTATGATTGGAGTGATACTAATAATACCAAGAGCGAAAACATAGGTACGATACTGAGCATAAATTGTATTTGTTGTGATACACATGGGGATACCATCTACGATAACAAGATCTTGAAAAATGAAGTATGGTATCTCATGAATAGACCAAAAACAAACAGTACCAACTATTAAATATCGTGCTATTCGAATATTACTCTTTTGTCGTACACCAACTGATGGAGAAGAACAAATGAAAGCGTCGATAGCTTGTAAGCAAGTCAAAGTATATGTACTCTCACTATTAATCTCGGCAATACCGAAGCGAGTTTTACACCAGATTCGATTTATCAAAGTAAAATCTATTTGGAAACCTGCACTAAGAATTTTAGTGGTTAGACCAGCAAGAAGAACGTAGAGATCAAGAAAAGTACGAACAAACATGTAAAGTGAACATGCATTGTTCTTGTAATTTCCAGTTTTAATGAAAACGATAATATTAAGAATATTTCCTAATACACCACCAATCAATAGGATAAACCCTAAAATAAGGCTTGAATATCGAAAACCCGTTTGAAGTTGAATAATTGCTAATGAAAGGCTTGTGTTATTGTTGGATGACATTGTCGCGTTCTTTGCAAATACTTTTATCGAATGAGTGCAGATGTTACTTCGAGAATATTTTCTTTTTATTATATTCCGTAGGAAAGAAAACTTATGACGTAGGAAGAAAACTAGCTTTTTCTTTTCGTTGGAATTCTACTGAATTAACTTTCTCGTGCAAATATTTTTAGCTTCAAAATGCGTGTGAAAAGCTGATAGGGAACGCGTCTGAATGCGTTCCCCAATGAAACAAACGAAGCGTTTAGAAGCGATTTATTTTAGAAACGCGTATGAATGCGTTCGTAGCTTGACTTGGCTTAAATGCGTTTTAATGAAAACGCAATCCCGGTGAAACATTCGAAGCGTCTGAACGCGTTTCATTTAAAATCTAAAAACTCTGTAAAAAAAATTGATATTCTATCTCGGATCCAAACTGAGTCGCCATCAACAACACTTTTCGATGGTCTTAGCCTACTTTGGCAAATGGATTAAATTTTATCTTAAGCAATGACGGTCAGCTTTGAACAGATGAACCAGTGATCGGAAGTCGTTCATATACACTACTAAGCTATATCTGTTTGAGACCTTTTCTCATTCAAAATAAAATATGTTTGAATGAGAATTTCACTGCTTAGATATTTTATTTTCAATAAGATACACTCTTTTCAAAGTTAGGATATTTAATTCATAACAAGATTTTTTCACTTATTTTGCTGTTAATAATTTTATTATCCTATTATAGGATAATATCTTTTTCTATTGTCTACTACTCATAATTAATATATTATTTTTTTTTATTGTATCAGTAACATGATAAACAATTTCATCGAAGAATTTAACGAATACATAATTATTCATACAAATTTTAGAGAAACATGAATTATTTGTTGTATTTCTATATGAGTTTTAGTATATTTTAACGCCATCTAAGCATTCTTTAATAAAAAGCCTAAGGAACTTTAGCCGAATAAAAGATATATATAAACTGATAATTTCGATCACGCGCTCAACTCTTTTAGAGCAACAATTTTTGAGATAAAATCGTGTCTAATACGCGAGAGTAAAACGCGTAAAAACATGCCCGGAAATATGATTGCGTGCCAACTCATTAAATGTTTTCCAGCGACGAGTTGAAACACAGATAATTATTTTTCTGACTGTGTCTCAACACGTTATATATAAAAACTGCAGTTAGGCACGTTTCAAAAATTTTCAAACTGCGCTTCAACGCGTTCGATGTTGATAATGCGTTATGTTGCGTCGTAAAACCGTTTTTAAGCGGATCTGGATGCGTTTGATTGTGAAACTGCGATTCAACGCATCGCTTTTGCGTTCTTAAAACATATGGTAATTACGATCAAATTTGCAAGGATACTACAGAAAGAATGAATCTCTTTCTTTTTTATACTACCTTTTCACTCATATAAATAATAAATATTGATTTCTAGCATATATTTCAACCAGACAGTTCAGAATGAGTATCTCTATCTCAATTATTGTGCAAGTGTGCCATATTTTATCAGTTGTTATTAAATTCATGCGAGCTTGTTCTTATTAAAATAAAAGATGAATTTTTATCTCCTCTCTATTTGTTAACAAAAAACTATTTATTATTTGAATATATACTTATTCTTATACTTGTTAATGAATGTTTATAATCTAAAAAAAAACTGAATATATTTCGTCAAATTGATATTTATTGTAAAAGATTACTTATTTAGCTTGATATGATCGAAATATATCTTTAGTATGGCAGATTTACATGTTACAATCAAAGATAAAGATGCCGCGTTCTTTCGGAGCGGAACGCGAATGACACTCGTCATCTAAGAAGCGAACTAAGATTGCCTTGTTTCTACTTGCGTCTCTGTTCCTCGAAACGGAATGAAAACAGAGCACCCTTCTACATATTACTCAACTTTATTTTACAGGACAATGTGAGTTTTCTTTTTGAGTAAGATATGAGTTTTGAGCTGATACTAAATGATATGATATCAGATTTTATGTCACATTTTAAGAAAGACTATCGTTTCAAATAGATGAGAAAATAATAATATTTGTTAGATATTCATTATCATTATCGATAGTAATACGATCTTTGAGCTAGCTATTATATCAAATGTATCTTCTTCAATATGAAAATTTGATATTATTCTGTTTTCAAAGTTATATTGATTGGACACGACTTTCAAAAACCAATAGATCAATTGACTTGTTAGTCATAGAATATTGTATGAAGTTATCTAATGATATTTTAAACAAAACAAAAAAGTATGTATTAACTATGAAGAAGAGTTTTTTTCTTATTTGAGAAATAAAAATAGCTACACTAAATCAAATGAATAGTTCAAATCGTACACTACGAGTAAAAAAGATATTTCACATAATCCCATCTAATAGCTAGCAAGACTTTCCATTGAATAAAAGCCAATTGGGTGATGGTTCTTTTACAAGATCGAAAGGTTCGGTTAATGTATATTTTTGTTCATTTCGTCACATAACTGTAATACGTACAATGTTGATATGAATTTGACCTGGCATTTCAGCAATTTTTGTTCTCTCTCAGAGTTTTTTGATACGCTAAATTTCAACTTAGTTGTGCATATACCATTAGCTCCATGTTCTGATTCAACATCACAATCGCCATCTGATTCGTTTTTTATCGTACAACCTTGAATTGTACTGGGTGAAGAAACTTTGACGTCACCCATACTTTAGTTTAAATAAGAAAGAAAAGTATTTTTTATATTTATTTGCATGTTTATAACGTTGCTTGAAATAAGATCGGTTTTTCTCTTCTTCACGCTTTACTTTATACCTTCTCAGTTAACGAGAGACGATAGACGAGTAATATCTATATATTTCTTAACTCTATTCACAACAGAATACTTCAATATTTATACAAGGTATATAATAATGCGTTAACTACGCCGAAATTTTCAAGCAGACGTACATGTGATTCCTTGTCAGATGAATAAAATTTGAATGTAAGAACAAATACTTTTATATTAGATTGCCGTTATTATACGAGTTTTGTCCAAAAGAACATAACTTTTGTTTCCTTACATCTTGTTTGGATTAAAAACAGTTAATTTACCACTGACATTGTAACATAGACAATATCATTCTAACACTTTTTGTGTAGATGTTCGTTTGTACAGAATAACTCAAAATAATTCTTTTTACATATGCAGATTTAGTTGATGTCTCATAGACACTCTATCAACTAGCCACTAAGGGTAAAATTCAAGATCTTATCGAATATTGTTGCTGTTAAATTTGACACTGAGAAATATAATGTCTTGTTTATAATTAGAATTTATGGTGGTTAGTTGGATATGAGTCAAATTTACTAACAGAGAGAAAACGAAAGAGTTCGATAGTTGATCAGTTTTATATATACATATGTAAGTATTGGAATAAGAGCATTGATTAAGGACTGAATACAAAAGAAAACGCATCTCGTGGAATTCCTAGACGTTCCAGATGAACTTGCAGTTAATCCATTTGAATAAATTTTAAAACATCTCAAAACTATTATTTATATTATTATATTTATGAGAATATTTAGTTGTATGTTGTTATAATGATTATATTTTTGTTGGAGGCGTTATTTCCTCTAATTGAATTCAATAACACAGTGATGTTGCAGAGTGCAAATCACAGACATAATAGAGTTCGTAGAGGTGTGATGAATATAGATAGAATAAATAATGTTATTGAAAATGTTTTTGACACTAAGAAGGATTATAATCAGTTAATGATATAAGTTCTGTACGAAAGAAGTACTTCATATGTTTTTAGATAGATTTCATACTTATGTATAAAACGGCATCAATAGAAATAAAATGATAGAATTTTATTATGACATGTATTAACATGGATCACAACATAGTTACTCAAAGATAATATATTGTTATTCTATTTCCATGTTGATAACGAAAAAGAGAAAAGAAAGCTCTTTGAATGTTAGTCTTTATTTTGAAGATCTAAGAAATACTAAAAAACATTCAAGTAAAGTAGAACTCATTTGAGGGTGTGATAAGCTTATGCAAATTTCTCAAAATTAACTTTTGTCGTAAATAGTATCTGAAACGTAGTAAGATTTTTGTTCATAGTAAATAATGATGGTATGCAATTTCATTTACTTACCAAACGGAAAAATAATAATCAAAATTCTGAACAATTATGACAGATAAGTCAAGAGTAGCTAATTGAAAAAAGATATATACATTATACAATTTAATAGAACTTCTAATCAAGATAAAATGTGAACTAAGTCAACTAAACTAATTCATAATTCAAAACGACTGACAAGACACTGAATTATATGAATATGACCTCGATTAAACTATATACGTAAATGTTCATATAATCAACAAGAAAGCTTTTTATTAATAATCTTACCAGACATACAAAATGCGTCATTCATTATTAATGTCTGCTATTAATTCATGTCATTCCTTCGAGTTCCGAGAACAAAAATGATACATATCAGTTTCATAAGAGGAAAGAATTGCACTGGTTTGATTACAAAATGAAACAGAATCAGCTCATGACATATGTTAAACCCACACCTAGTGAAATCTAATGTACTATTGAATTGTTTGATACAATACTTCTTGTGAGCAAACTCAGCTAATTTTTCTTGCTCTACACAGTCATTTCTAGTTTCATTATTTAAAAAATATGCTTCTCTTCTTTGTGATCTTTCATAGAAAAACGACTGTAGCGCGTTTTTCTTCTCATTAAATTATTCCAGCGGACTTCTAGTGAAAAGAAAAACCTAACTCTCTTCCTACATCATACGTTTTCTTTCCTACTTACTGTAATAAAAAGAAAATATTCTAAAAGTAACATCTTTATTCATTAGATAAAAATATTCAGAAGGAATATCACGATGTCATCCAACAATAACACAAGCATTTCACTAGCAATTATTCAACTTCAAAGTGCTTTTCGATATTCAAGTCTTATTTTAGGCTTTATTCTATTGATCGGTGGTGTATTAGGAAATATTCTTTATATCATAGTCTTCATTAAAGGTGGAAATTACAAAAATAATGCATGTTCACTTTACATGTTTGTTCGTACGTTTCTTGATCTCAACATTCTTCTTACTGGTCTAACCACTCGAATTCTTGCTACTGGCTTTCACGTAGATTTTACTTTAGTGAATCGAATTTGGTGTAAAACTCGCGTGGGTTTTCTCGATATCAATAGTCAAAGTACATATACTTTGATTTGCGTACATGCTATTGATGCATTCATGTGTTCTTCTCCATCGGTTGTTCGACGACAGAAGAGCACTATTCAGATAGCACGCTATTTAATAGCTGGTGCTCTTTGTTTCTGGTTTATCCATGAGATACCTTACTTTATCCTTCAAGATCTTGTTATCGTAGGTGGTGCCCCCATGTGTATAACAACAAATACAATATTTGCTCAGTATCGCAGCTATTTTGTCGCTCTTTGTATTGTCACTATTATACCCATCGTAGTGATCTCTATTTTTGGCTTTCTCACTGTTCGACATATGAAAACTATCAGTATAACAAGATCACTTTCTTCTCTCACAAGACAAACAATTAGCATGGCATTATTTCAGATAGTTGCTGTATTAGTATTTAATGGCCCAAATGCAGCTTCGATAATGTATTCAGTGGCTACAGCAAATGTAGCTAAAGATTCTTATAGGCGAGCAGTGGAACAGCCAATTTCTTCATTAATTGCAACTTACTCTTATGGGCCATTTGCAGTAAATTGTCTTCTTCTTACTTTCAAAACAAATATTTATCCTTATCTTTTTTTAGAGTTCATTTTATTGTTACTGTTTATCAAAAAGATTTCGAAAACAGTTGATCGTGTCTCTCAAAGAAGTCTTTGGTAGTATACGTACGAACCAAGTATTTCCAAGTACTCACCGAACTGGCACTCGTACTCAACTACCATTATACGTCAACACTTAATTATATTTGTTGTTCTTGTATTATTTGTCTTGTTCTAATTTATTTTTCTGTTGTGTGTTCGTAAAATATTTTAGAGTATTAATAAAATTATTTACTCAGTCACATATTCTAGATACTGATGCATTTATTATAGCGCTTGTGTGATATGTTGAGTTACCATAATTCAATCATTTGTATCAATAGAACTCAATCAAGAAAAATTCTATAGTATTTTACTATGGAAATTGTACTATATAACGTTTATAATTACAAAAAACTAATTAGTTAAATTTATTGTAATGATAACTTCAGCTGGATTAAATGTTTATTTGTTAGGTCAAACGAATTATGGAAACATTTCGTTGAATATTACGATTAGATAAACGGTGAAAATTCTTTACTTGATATATTATCGTGACAAAAATAAAAGTAAAAAAGTATTAACATCCTCCATCTTTTTTTACTGAAAGCTATGAATTGTTTGCATTATACTTCAGAATATACCTGTGATGTTGTTTCATAATAGTAAATTTCATTTTTTTAACAATCATCTATTTATTTAAAAGACCGATATAATTCAGTATGGAATAGGTCATTTTTTATGCTCATACTCATCCGAAAAGTATCTTAGCTCGAATCATGTTGACATAATGGAGAAGCAGATTGTTTCTTGCATCTAAAAATGTTAATTAGTTTTAGTAATATCGCTATTCCTGTTGGTATAGATAAAAAGTTTTCATTTTTTGCTTTACATTCACATCTCTTTTCCACGAGAGTCAACTAAAGTAATTCATAATTTAAAACGAATGATAAGACACTGAGTTTTGTGAATATAAATTCCGTTAAACTACATACGAAAATGTTCATATAATCAGCAAGAAAACATTTTATTAATAATCTTATCAGATATACAAAATACGTCATTCATTATTAATTTCTGTTATTAATTGATGTCATCGCTCTGAATCAGGAGACAAAAAGAATATATATATAAATTTGGCCAGAGAAAAATCTAAGCTGACTTAACTAAAGTATAAAAGAAGATCAATTCATGACACCTGTCAAAATTACCACTTATTAAATCTAATATGCTATTCAGTTGTTTGATACAGTACTTTTTGATGCAATGTGTTAGAAAATTGAATTTCATTTAAACATTCAAAATCTTAACATTAACTTAAATAAAGTACTTTTGTTATTCTGCATTGTCATTTCTAATCTAATTATTCAAAAAAATCTGCTTCTATTTTTTGTGAGAAGATTGTCCGTAATCTTTGATATAAAAACGAGCGTAGTGCACTCTTTTCTTCTCATAAAACTAATTCAGTGAGCTTCAACTGGAAAGAAAAAGCTAGTTTTCTTAGTACGTCATAATATTTTATATCAATTGGCTACAATAAAAAAGAGAATATTCTTAAACTAACATTCTTACTAATTACAAAGAAGTATTTGCGACGAACACAACGATGTCATCCAACAATAACACTAGCATTTCACTAGCAATTCTTCAACTTCAAAGCGCTTTTCGATATCCAAACCTTATTTTAGGATTTATTCTATTGATTGGTGGTGTATTAGGAAATATTCTTAACATCATAGTCTTCATTAAAGTTCCAAATTACAAGAACAATTCATGTTCACTCTACATGTTTATTCGTACTTTTCTTGATCTCTATATTCTTCTTGTTGGTGTAACTACTCGAATTCTTGCTACAGGCTTTCAAATGGATTTTACTGTAATGAATCGAATTTGGTGTAAAGCACGCTCAGGTTTTATCGATATTAATACTCAAAGTACATATACTCTGATTTGCTTACAAGCTATTGATGCTTTCATTTGTTCTTCTTCATCAGTGGTTGTACGACAAAAGAGTAATATTCGAGTAGCACGATGTTTAATAGTTGGTACTGTTTGTTTTTGGTGTATTCATGAGATACCTTATTTCATCTTTCAAGATCTTGTTATTGTAGGAGGCACTCCGATGTGTATAACAACAAATACAATTTATGCTCAGTATCGCAGCTATATTGTTATTCTTGGCATTCTCACCATTATTCCTATCATAGTGATCTCAATTTTTGGATTTTTCACTGTTCGACATATGAAAACTATCGGTGTAAAGAGATTACTTTCTTCTTTTACAAGACAAACAATTAGCATGGCATTATTTCAAATACTTGCTGTATTAGTATTCACTAGTCTATTTGCAGCTTCGCAAATTTACTCAATCATTACAGCAAATGTAGCTAAAGGCTCTTATAGGCGAGCAGTGGAACAGTTAATTACTTCATTTATTGCTACTTATGGTTATGGCCCATATGCGGTAAATTGTCTCTTTCTTACTTTCAAAACAAATATTTATTTTTCTCTTTTTTTTAGAGTTCATTTTATTGCTATTGTTTATCTAAAAGATTTCGAAATCAATTGATTGTTTCTCTCAAAGAGGTCGTTGGTAGTATACATAAGAATCAAGTATTTCCAGTTATTCAAAGAAATCGTGATCACAATTAAATATATTTGTTGTTTGTGTATCATTTCTGATGCTCTTACTTCTTCTACTGTTGTCTGCTCGTAAAAATTTTGAGAATATCAATAAAAGTATGTTAGAAAATAGAATTTATGATGGTTTCAAAATGACTGTGATAAGTGAGAATATTGCATTTACTTGAATGATTAACGTATTCTAGAAACTGGTGCATTTATTATAGCGAGTATGCGATATGTTGCGCTACCATAATTCGATTATTTCTGTGAATAGAACTCAACCAGGTAAAAGTTCAGTAGTATTCAACCACGGAGCAGTCATCCTATTCCGGAAAGTTACACATTCCGGAATCGCTTGGCTCACCCAACTTAACATAATTCAATTCCGGAATTCCTTGCATTCGATTCCTACCTATTCCGGGCGATTCCGGAAAAGCCGGAATGTGTACGAATTCCGGAATTCCGCTACGGAATCGATTCGATTATTCAGGAGG